>LOJH01011808.1:0-26136 GCA_001685095.1 Ellobius talpinus
TAGCAGAGCACTCCCTCCTGAGTCATGGGTGCCTCAATGCCCTGGCACCCCCGGCTTTAAGGAGGAATCATAGACATCACTGTTGGGGAAGGCCTCAGGGACCCTGAGCTACCATAAAAGGGAGCAGTAGACTCGTCCCCTAAAAATATGTTGGGCACCTATTGGCATCAGCACTGTCTATGCTAGACTCAGAGCCCACAGTATATTCATAGGAAAGCTGGAACTCCAGCCAAAGCTTGTCCCATGGCCGACGAAGGAGAACTGGGGCAGGGGAGGAATCCAGGTTTGACCAACTGCCTGCTGGGTAAAGTAGAGGTTCAGCGACAATCCCACTCCTGCAAGATTGGGTTAGACCATGGAGGACCCTGGCTGCGGCCAGGCTGTGCTGAAATTCTCCTTGGGGATTTCCTCATCTCTCCTCACTCCCCATCTTCAGGATCCCCCAGCCATCTGGGAACCATATTTCAATGTGGTTCAAGGGGACCATGGGGAGCTCTAGGGATATAGGGAGAAGAATTGAGGGGAGGGGAGTCTCTGCTGCCAAATTAGAGGTAAGGTAGGGTCATAGGGCACATTAAACATAACATCCACTCACTCCAGGAAGACACCTGACTCAGGGAGAGAAGGAAAAAAAAGCCACATTTACATCCTTGTAGAGTACGGGGCCATCCAGGTTCACATCTTAGAGGCTCCCTGTTGGCCCCAAGTCAGCTCCTTGCTCCTCTGGAAGATGAAGAATGGAAATTGAGAGCGGAAACCAACCCCCTCAGTTAGAAGGACGGGCTTGGAGCCCTCAGGAGCAAAATGCTCACTCAGGAGATAGAAGCAGCAGGATCAGGGGCTCAAGGCCAGCCTGGGCTACACGGCACTGTCTTTAAAAGGGGGGAGTATATAGCACAGTGGTAGAATGCTTGCCTAGCATGCTGAGTCTTCTGAGGGTGGTAGGTAAGAGGAGTTAGGGATCCTAGAAATCAGGAAGTGTAGGTCCCAGAGAAGGTCAGCATTTCTCTCCAACTTAGAAAACAAACACAGGGCCTAGTCCAGTTGGCCTTAGCATTCAGAGTCTTGCCAGGTGGGAGGGAAGCAGGACAGAGGCGACCCATTATCCCCACAGAACACCAAGAGTGTCTCCAGTGCTGGACATTCCATACTGACTGCCCTCCAGGATTCCAGCCAGTGGTGGTACCTCCTTCTGGTGACTTCAGTAGCTACAGAGACCACAGATAACACTGCATAACCATAGGGACAGCCACTACCTCAGCACCCTTCACTCCTAACAATACTCCAATTCTCCTGCTGTAGATACAGGTCTCTGGAAGGAGCTGTCCAGAGAAGAATCAGACCGCCTTGCTTAGGTCAGTGTCTCATGACACTGAGTAGTCCTACCCTTGGAGCCCCAGGCCATCTTTGGAGCCTAAGCAGCCAGCTCCCAGGCTTGGGGACCAGAATGGACCGTTTCAAGTCCTGAGCCCCAGTGACCAGCTTGAGTCCAAGCCTTGAAGCCTTAGTGCCTTCTGGAGAGCAGGTGTCAGGGAGGGGATGCCCTGCTCTGTGGTGGCATGGCTATGCAGAAGCCATCACCTGAGTGATGACACAGGTGACAGATGTCCCTCCCCAGACAGTCTCTATGCTCCCTTGGCACACGTGAGCTTACACTGGACAAGAGAGTCCCCAATTCTTAATCTCCCTGCAGAGACATTTTCCTCCACACCACCCTTCACCCCTGATCCTGGGAGTGCCCAACACATGAGCTGGAAGCACTGGGGACCTGTTCTCTGTCTCTGCAAATGCACTTGGAGATTCTCTCCAAAATCTACAGTTCAAATCGTACCAAAGCAATCATTCCCCTGTGGGCACGTGGCCGAAATGAGGCCAGGGCCTGGCTTCATGAGAGTGGAGAAGGCCCGAACAAAGACAGACCAGCACAGAGTACCACAGGCCCAGCTGGATGCAGCAGAAGGTGCAGTGTGAGGATGAGGAGGGTGGGAAGGGCCACAGAGGAGGTTAGAAGCTTCCTGGTGCTTTGACCTGGGGTGTGTTTAGTTCATTTCTATCTCCTACAGTAAGAACAACTGATCTCCCCATTTTACAGAGGAGCACATTGAGGCCAAGTCTCCTAGATGTTCACTAACTTGCCTTGAGTGGCACGGAGATACGAGTCTGACCTGAGTTGTTTACCCCCCCAACACATTGCTTGCCCAGAGAAGAGACAGGGGTCTTGGGACAGGGTCACAGTGGTGGTCAGTACAGCAGGCACTCAAACTGGTTAAAGAAACAGTAGGTGGTTTGAGAGGTTGGTTGTGTAGCAAGGGTCCCGGGAGCTGCACACTCCTTCCATTCCTTAAAAGCACAGCCCCAGATGGAGTCCGTGGCCCCTGCTTCCACCTAGCTATATCCACTAGCTGAGAGTGGCTCCTGCTTACACACTGTTCTCTTCGGGTACCCCCTCCTGCCAACTTGGCCTCCTTCCTCTCTGGTATGGAGGGCACAACTACTCCTGAGGAGGCTCTAAATGTGGCCTGGGCAGACAGGGAGGCCAAAGGGAGGGGGCAGAGAGGCCCGGGCTGGTGTCCCAGCCCCCACCTGGACACTGTAGGGCCAGGACCAGTGCCACTGACCTGCTTGGCTCCCCACCATGGTCGCTCCTTCCCGGCCCCTCTCCTCCAGAGTCCAGGGAGTGCCAGGGAAGAGCCACAGAGGTGTGGATTAGCCTCTCCGATTTCGTATATTTTGTTTAAAAAAGCAAGCAAACCTGGAAAAGCTTGGGACAAGCCCAGCTAATTTTAGTTTCTAATGAAAACAGCAGGTGGCTGAGAGGATCTGATCTCCCTGGCAGGGCCAGGGCCCTCCGGCCTCCTCCTCACAGGCTGCAGGCACGGAGGGGAGGGCCTCCTGGGAGGAGCCTGCAAGACCTACAGGCCCCATTCGAGAAACCGGGCACAAACTGGCCAGCGGCTGCAGCAGGGGCACCCTGGACTGGTGGGGTAACCTGATCGATGGCACGGCCGTGGCTGGAGTCCTGGGTAGCCAGGGAAGCAGGTGGCAAATTGCTAAACCTATGCTCAGCAACAGCAGGAAGAAGCCTAAACAGGGGCAGCCTAACAGGCCGGGAAAAGCAGGGATGATCAGCCTTAGACAGCCGGCCCAGAGGCAGCCGACACCCGTCAGGCCCTGGCTCTGCCTCTCCCAGAAATGCTTGTGCAGTCGATATTTGAGCCCGACCCAGCTCCCGGGTCAGTGAATGGCACACGTGTCTCTGGGGGAAAGGTTCAGCCACCATAGGGCACTAGGAGGGACCACAAGGCTGCCCCCATCTTCCTCTCTTCACCCCTGTTCTTCCTTCCCTTATATACTCTGCCACGGGGGTAGGAGGGCATCAGGACAAAGTCCCCTAGCCAAGCTGCAAACATTACTGAATACCTTCTGTGTGCCGTGCCCAAAGAGCTGCAGTCTGAGGAGTCAGCTCTCCTGCTGTCCAGTGGGGCAAATCCACAGCCAGAGACAGGGGAGAGCTGAGAGCCCAGAGCTGTTTGCTGCTAGACACTTCACCTCTATGGGCCTCAGTTTGCTTGGTTCATCTGTGAAGGGAGGTCAGGTACCAGCCAGGCTCCAGGACAAGCGAGCAGAATGAGGACAGGCCACGGCTACTGAGGACTGGGGTGCCAACCCTCTTCAGTCTATGCCAGCTCAGGCACTTGCCAGACAAACCCCTGGGGTCCCAGAAAGCAGGAGCAGAGATGGCAAGGCCTCCCGCACATGGGAGGGGCAGCTGTTGTGTCAAGTAAAGGCAGGACTGGGAGGTGGGCACTGGTGCCGCCGGAGGCAGTTTCTCATCATCTTCCTGGACGCTGTCCCAGTGACTCACAGCTATGGTAGCCGGGCAGTGCTCCTGCCACTGTCATTTCGGCCTGTCTCCCTATTACATTCAGAGCCCGAGAGAGGAATGCTCAGTTCCTCGAGTCCATCGCTCCCGTTCGGTGGCATGGGACCAGCAGGCCCTCTTCTGCCAACAGAAGGAGAACTCGAATTCTGATAGTGGGAAGGCTCACACAGATTTCCAGCTAGCTCTCTGTGCCCATAGCCAGCTCCAAGTGGAAGGGGACTTGCCTCCAATCACAATGGGCTGATGGCTCAGCCAGACCTCCCTGCCTATTCCTTGTGGCTGGAGATGTCAGCCCCTGAATGCCTCTCTTCACCAGCGACTAGGCAGGGCCCAATCCAGCCAGACCTGACCTGCTTAGCTAAAGGAGGGGAAAAAGAGGTCTAGATAAGGTTAGACAAGATATGTGCCCCCAAATCTTGGAGGGAATGGGGTCTCCACCCTTTTCTGGGAGTCCTAGCTTGAATGGGGACAGGAAAATATCCAGTGGTAGGTTCAATTTCTTGACCCTTCAAGGAAGGACACAGTGGCCTCACCAACAGTCCTGGCCCACCGCCAGTAGGTGAGCTCTTGGCGCCCCCTGCAGGCCAAGAGCGACTCACGGGTGTGGTTTCGTAGGAGACCCCCCTTCACATGGCAAGGGAAGCAAGGAGCACCCAGGCGGTGCAGAAACCAGGTTCGCTATTTCCAGATGTTCCCTTCTCCTGACCCTTACTCCTTTCCTTTCCTTTCTCCCACCCTCTCTCCTTTCCAAGAGACTCGGGTCCTACACGGATTGGTCAGAGTGCTGCTAGTCCGTGCATACCCAGGACCTAGGGAGATAGCTCAGTCAGCAAAGAGCAGGCTGAGCGAGCGTGAGAACCTGAGTTTGATTCCCAGAACACATGTAAAAAGCCAGGCCTGTTAGAGACGCTGTGGCAGCTGAAAGGGGCCCTGGGAGACCAGGAGTGAATGCCAAGGGAGGGTGGTCAGTTTGGCTTTGAGACTACCCACGCCTTTGACCCACTCCTGAGATGCACCCAGCAAAGCTAGGTACATTAGCAGGCCTTGCCACATTCAGCCCCCTGGAATAGAAGCCATGACTCCAGTATGGATAAGGAAAGCTAGACTCAACCTTACAGCCATAGCGCGTTGGGGGCGGGGGTCCTCTGGGAGCCAAGACCGTAGTGCAGAAAGAGACATCCTAGGCTGGGCTTTCTGGGACTCGGGAGAAAACATCAGATACTTTATCAAGACTACTCTCTAGGCTCGTGGCTTTTCAGCGGCACCTCGAGACATGCCCAAAGCTGCGAGGACACTGACACTAAGCATCTGAGGTGTGGGGGGTCCAGGCACCTGTGCTTTCTGTAACCTCCCAGCGCAGTCGGATTCAAGAACTAACCCGAACCCGACTCACGGGCCTGACCAGCAAAACTTGGATGCTACTTGCACATCTCTAGAGACAGAGAGGTCCAGATTACACCTCCCCCAGCAGGCTTTGTTTGAGCCAACCTCATTCCCAGCAGCTGCTGCCCAAGCTCTCAGTCTCTAAAGTCACACAGAACCAAGCTCTACCCCTCAGTGGCTGTGGACCTTGGACACAAGGCAACAACTTCCCTTTGCCTCAACTTTCTTCACTTTTAAATGGGGGCTCAGGCTGGGGATGTGACTCAGTTGGTAGAGGATCTGCCTGGCAAGCATGAAAGGCTCCAGCAGCATGCAAACCAGGTGTGATGCTGCATGCCTGTAATTGGAGAGGTGGGCGCAGGAGGATCAGGTGTTCCAGGTTCTCTTTGGCTATATAAAAAAAGCTGGAAAAGTTGAAAGGGTGGCTAGCTCCTTAGGAACACCCAAAGCCAGCCTCTAACCTTACAGGGATGCACATACAAGTGTGCACATGTGCACACACACAATGCACATATACACACACACTTATACACACATACACTCATATACACAGTCTCTCTCACACACACATACACACACAATCAACCAATGTTTTAAAAAATGAAGACTGACTCGCTGAGAGGATTAAATGAAATAATGTAAAGTGCTTTGCCCAGGTCTAACTAGGTTCCATAAAACTTAACTCTCATCCTGACGGTATAACCTCCCCATATAAGACTTTCTGTGTGCTTTCCAATTCGGTCACTCCCTCATTCAGTAAACAGGACAAGTTCCTGCTTTTTGTTTCAAACCCCACATCTGGCTTCACATACTGACCACTGGTCCGAGAGCTGGGGGAGGCAGGCTGGTCCCCAGACCAGGAGATGAGGCAGCCCCCAAGAGCCCTGAGTACAGAGAGAGAAGAGCGGGCATCAGGATAGCTGTGCATCACATCCAACCCCTGCCCCCAGGTACCTGGCCAAGCTGTCGTCGGTGGGTAGCATCTCCGAAGAGGAGACGTGCGAGAAGCTCAAAGGTCTGATCCAGAGGCAGGTGCAGATGTGCAAGCGGAACCTAGAGGTGATGGACTCAGTGCGCCGTGGCGCCCAGCTGGCCATCGAGGAGTGCCAATACCAGTTCCGGAATCGACGCTGGAACTGCTCCACACTGGACTCCCTGCCTGTCTTTGGGAAGGTGGTGACGCAAGGTGAGGAGGGCATTCTGGGGGCCTGGGTGGTCTGGGGAATGACGCTTCTAGGGCCAGGCACATCTAAAGGGTTCAGGGGCAGAAGCAGCCCAGGGCCTGAGCAAGGAAATAAAAAATGTGTCTGAGGGCACTAGATAGGGGATGACCCAGGGGAGGCGAGGCAGTGGTCTGTGGTCCACAAAGCACTCTAAAGTGCAGTTGGTCCAGAAAGCTGGCCCTTATTTCCAGAGGGAGAAACTGAGGCTCAGAGAAGGGACGGGACTGACCTGCCCCAGGCTCTTCAAAGGATAGGACTGTTCCTATTTCAACCTGAGGTGCTCTGCTCACGTTTGCGCCTGGCCTCAGGTCCTGGAACCCATCTGTGAGCTTATGCGTGTGACAGGCTCCTGTCCTCTAGGGCTCACAGTCCAGCAGGGACCAGACTGTCCGCAGCTGCACAACAAAGGCAGCTCCCACACCTGAAGCACTGACCATGGGCCAGGCACTGTTTTAAGGACTGTAGGACACACTACATCTAACTCATCTGCCTCTGAGTCGGGCATCTGTGTAGCAAGTACAGAACTGGAGGCACAAGGCAGTTAAGTGATTTGCCTGGGGTCACAGAACCAGAGAATGGCAGGGTCTGAATGTGTGCCCAGGCGGGCTCTGCACCATCACTACCAATAAATACAAGAACAACGGGAGAGGAAACTGGAGGTCTCCCCTGGCCAATACTGGGTGCTCGGAAAGGTTTTCCCAAGGAGATCAGGCCCCAGCTGAGATGGGTAACGTGAGAGGGCATTAAGCTAAATGCAGGTGAGCAGGGCAAAGCAGAGAGGTTCTGTAGAACTGGAAGTTTCCTTGAGGCACTGAGGTCAAACCCCTGTCCTCAGTAGGAATGCTGAAAGCCAGCTGCCTCTCTACCTCCTGAGCGCAGAGCTGACACGTCTGAGCCACCAAGTCAACGGGGCTCTTTGACTCGCTCGAGCTGCAGGAAGAGGTTGCCTGGGCCAACCTTTGTCTTGGCACCTGTGGGCCTGGCCAGTCCCGGCTGCTGGGCTCATGGCAAAGCATTTGGATGCTGTTGGAAACCAACTGTGATTGAAATTTGGAAGCCATTCTCCTGAGAGCTGGCAGGGGCTGGCAGGCATGAGCACACTTGGCATTGCTGAATTGTGCTGTTCTGAGAAAGAGACAGATGCCCAATGAGCAACCAGTGGTGAAGCCTCACGGCAGGGATGGCACTGCTGTCCAGGGCCCAGAGCTGCACCAGGGAGGCTTCAGAGCCAGCTTTCCTATGGTACTGCTCTCTCTGGAAGCCCCTCTCACACTGTGGATTTATCCTCTAGAGCAGCGGTCCTCATCCTTCCCAACGCCGGGACCCTTTAACACAGTTCCTCGTGTTATGGTGACCCCACCCAAAAAGTGATTTTATTGCTACTTTATAACTATAATTTTGCTGTTATGAATTGTAATGTAAATATCTGATATGCTAGATATCTGATAGGTGACCCCAAAAGGGTCACAACCCACAGGGTGAGAACCACTGCTCTAGAGAGACTGACAGATAAATCAGTGTGCTTCTTATGACGGAGTCACATATGCTATGTCCTTCCCAAAGTGCCCAACCATTTCTCTACCAGCTAAGCAACCCCCACCTAGCCCCTCCTTCCTTCTGCCCCAGTCCACCCCTCTGGGATTTATGCCTCTATAGTGTTGTTTCTTTGAAGATACTGTTATGTAACACAGGCAGGCTAGCCTTGAACTTGCTATGTAGCCCAGGCTGGCCTTAAACTTGAACTTATGTGCTACCTCCCAAGTGCTGGGATGACTTACAGGCCTAAAACAGGCTCTATATTCTTTAAAGGGTATATTTTGTATTTTATATTGTTTTGATATGATTCCATGTTTATAAAAAGAAGTTGCAGGGTGTGATTCCTAGATATTCACTACTAGTGTCACTGGATCCTTTAATATAGCTGATTCACTACTATGTATCTAGATATATGTTTTTATGGAAATCATGTGTGCTCACACTGCTTCTTGATACCTTCACACTGAGGTCTAACAACTCCTCGCCCACGCCCCCCTTACCATCACTGTATCCCCAAGCAACAGCGGTGGCTCAAGTGCCTGCCTCCTAGCATACCCCCAAACCTTGCATGAAGGACAGTCAGTAGTGTCAGCTAGTGATGGGAAGCTCATCAAGACAAGGAAAGGGAGGACATGATCGGTGATTGCCAGCCTGAAGCTAGGAAGGACCTCAGGACCCTGTGGAATAGTCTGCCTTTCCCATCTGGGGGCAGGAGTCAAGGAAGAGACTAGCCCTATCAGCAAGTTATAGGACACAAGAACCCTGCCAGGCCAAATGGAAGCTGTTCTATAGCTCTAAAGTCCAAGTGGCCTGGACAAGCATCCTGTCCCCTTGGGGCTAAATCAAGGCATCCTAAGGCCAGGCCAGTCACAACAGGCAGACACCAGCCATGTCTGGGGGGATAAGTCTGAGCTCATCGCACACACCCACCTTCCTCCACTTTGTATCTGGTTTTCTTCACTAGTGAAACTCGTCTTGGACTGCACTTACCTGGTCAGTCTCCGTGGAGCCAGGGGTATGGTCAGTCTCCGTGGAGCCAGGGGGAAAGGGACTCACTGCTTGGAACACAGGACTGGCTTTAGAGGCCCGTGAATTGAAGGACAGCAGAGACAGGCAAACTTAGGGCAGGTGACTTCATTCCTCTGGGTCCTTACCTGTCTCATGCTTAACTCTCGGGGCTGTTGTTGACATTCAGTGGTTTGTGCAGTAACTACTTCATGTAGTCCCTGACCTGTGAGCAAGCCAGCCTCACAGGGGCCTCAGTCACTTCAGCAGTGACAACCAGTCTGGAAGGCCTCTTGCCGCAGTCTCAGGAGGGGGACTCAGCAGGTGTCCACATTCATGAGGTACCTGGTTAGGGAAGTGACCTCAGGAATATAAGGGGACAGAAAAGATCCCCCTTTGGGTCCAGATGGTGGCCAGTGAAGAAAGGAGTGTTGTTTGTTGGCCTATCCTGTGCTATCCAGCCCAGATCATCCTCACACAGCTCTGAGTTTATGTCATTCCCAAGTCACAGCTGAGAAGTCTGAGGGAGCCAAGGGTGGTGATGACCCAGATCGAAGTCCTGCCAGCTATGAGAACTTGGGCAAGGTCCGTGCCCTCTCTATAACTCGATGTCCTTCCTAGAAAGTGGGGGCAAACCAAGGGCCCACCTGCTGAGATAACTGGAGTGTACATAGGGCAACGATGGAGCTGTGCCCATTCCCTGGCCTCCATCGGGACACCTACCTCGTGCCCAAAGGTCACCACACCCAGGGCCTCCCCGCCAACCCAGCTCAACCTCAGCCAGTTCTTCCTTAGTCCCAGCTCCTTTCTGCTGGATTGGCTTCCCTCCCACCATCTGGAGAGATGTCACCGTGACGTGCTCTCAGGCCTTGAGTCAGGCAGGGTCCACTCCAGCTCCCATTCTGCCATTTGCTGCTGCAGAACCCTGACAAGCCTTATGTTTTCAAGGGACCAATCTAACATTGCTGAGTCCTGGTCAGTACGTGGAAAGTCCCCTTTACACAGGGGTCCTCAGAAATAACGGCTATTGGACCTATATGATTGCTTTAAACCCCCAGCCCCAGGCAGCATTCGCCCCTCAGAAAAGATGGCATTGAGGCCAGACCCTCGGGGCCAAAACTTGGGGTAGTCTGGGAAGAAAAGCAGCAGAAGGAAGTCGTGGGTGTGGGAAGGGCAGACGGCAGGGTAGAGAGGGAAGAAGACAGCAGGGTGGGTACTATAGAGTTATGCTCTCCCCTGGCCCAGGGCAGGAGCAGGCAAAGATGTCTCCCTCCTGCAGCTACAGCATGATCAGGGTGAATTATCCACCACCTCCCCAGGACACCCCACCACAGCACTCCCAGTCCCACCTCAATGCACTTTTGAGGAAATTAAGCCCTGCAGTGTCTTCCTCCAGAAACCGAGGCTCCAGCCTGGGTACCTGGAAAGCTATACACACTACTAGAGTCAAATGGCTGGAACCCAGGGTCAATAAGAAAAGGACTCAAGCTGGGTAACACTGGTGGGTCAGTGCCTCACTTCTCTGTGTAAGGTGAGGACACATATCCATTCCTATCAAATTGGGGAAAAAACACCTCAACTAATGGGCTGAGTGCTCAGACAAGGCCTGCACACAGTAGGCTGTCTGTGAGCTAGAGCTTTGGCTATTATGGTCTTGGAGAGCCTCTTCCTCAGTCACTCAGAAAATGAAGACATTATGGTGACCTCAGTCCAAGCAGACAGATGTTTAGAGACCAAGGCAGTGGTCTCCTGAGCAACCCCACAGGGAGACTAGTAACCCCAAGATCACTGGCACTAGGGGGCAGAGGTAAATGGGAGCCAGAGTGGGCAAGGACTTCCCGAGCAGCTAAAGGAGTATAGAACCTCCAAGGGCAGAGGGTTAAAGCCGCCCACCAGTCCCATCAGCCCTACCTCCTGGGACTTCCTTTCCCCCTTGGTCTTTGGGGCAAAGATTTGTGCTGGTTCAGGCCTGGAAATACCAGAAATACCAGAAACTGAAATTGTCTCTCTTTGGGCGGCCACAGCATGAAACCAACCAACATGAGCCTACTATTAACCTCAATTAGCTTGGAGAAGATTCCATCCCAGACTGTCGAGGCTCCATTGCTCCAGCCAAGCCCCTCTGTGCAGGCCCAAAATGGCCAAGCAGAGAGTGGGCAGTGGAAAGGAATGGTGGGTGGTACTCCCTGCTTCAGGACTGCACCGAGAACAGGGTGTCCTGAGTGTTGGGGGCTGAGCTGCCTCCTACTCCAGAGCCCAAGCTGGGCTGCCTCTGTCCACAGACGAGCACAGTAGAGGGGACTGTTCTCATCTGACCATGGTGACTGCTCCCCAGGGCAGCTGGGAGCACAAGCCTGGGTGTCGCAGAGGTAATTGCCAACCATGGGGCCAAAGCCTGCCCCCACCACTCTTGTGGACACAGACCCTACATCAAGAGACAGAAGGACAGTCACAGCACACAGAGGCCTTCACAGGGTCTCAGACAGGAGCAAGACCCGCTGTCTGGTCACACACCCAGCCAGCATGTGCGCCCTGCTCACACACTGCCCCAGCTCACCCTGAGAAAGAGACTCTACAGAAGCTACACCCCCAGGCACAGTTCCTAGGAGGATAAAAACATCCATTCAGGCAAGGGAGGAGGGCCGGCACCAAAATAGAATTGCTGAGCAGCCGTGGGCAGGAGATACAACCACTGCAGAGGCGGGCAGACCTGTGCTGCAGAGGCGGGCAGACCTGTGTTGCAGAGGCCTGCTTCCATCACCTCCGGGCTGTGGGACGGGAACGAAAAACTTCACCTCCAGGAACCTGCTGGCTAGTCTCTAGACACTGGGGACAGATCAAGCTGGCAGGGGCAGAGGACTTGTGTACAACCCAATGTAACCCCCACTCCCAGTCAGCAGGAGGGGCTCAGTGCTAGGAGCTGCCAGAACTATAGTTTGTTCTTCAAGTCTTAAGGAAGCAGGAGACATTGTGAGCTGCAGGCCCCACCTCAGAGAAAGAGCTCAGTCAGGGTCACAAGTGGGAGAACTTAAAGCAGAGCTGGAGTGGCAGTGTGGCTATGCCCCTTCACAGAACTGTAGTCATCACTTCCCCAGACTGTCACAAAATTACACGACTATCGCTTGCCTTCTAGAGGAGGTTGTGAGAACAGCTGAACGATCGGGCCCTGAAGCCAGGCTGTCTGCTGGTTCTGCCACGTGCTGTGTGACAATCTGGCAAGCCTCTGTAAAATGGGGATGACCATAGCTCCTACCTCACTGGGCCGCTGGGAGTATGCACTGGTCCTCACGTGTGAAGGAGGTTCAGTAACTGGTGTGATTGGAACAAGAACCTACTGTGTGCTTGGCACATAGGCTTTCCACCTGCCTTGCCCCTCCTTGGCATCCAGCATTCGGCAGCCATCATATACCTCTTTCTTTATGCAAAGGAAGTGCAGACGTGGTGCCCTAGGGACTAGCCCTTCTCTCCCTCTGCCTCGCACAGGGACTCGGGAGGCGGCCTTTGTGTACGCCATCTCTTCAGCAGGTGTGGCCTTTGCGGTAACAAGGGCGTGCAGCAGTGGAGAGCTGGAAAAGTGTGGCTGTGACCGGACAGTGCATGGGGTCAGTCCACAGGGTAAGCACAGATGTTCCAAGGGGAGGGCAGGGGCCTAAGCCCAGGCCCAAACTCACCCCAGCACTCTCTATGCCCTCCATACACCAGGCTTCCAGTGGTCAGGATGCTCGGACAACATCGCCTACGGTGTAGCCTTCTCACAGTCCTTTGTGGACATACGGGAGAGAAGCAAGGGGGCCTCTTCCAGCAGGGCGCTCATGAACCTTCACAACAACGAGGCCGGCAGGAAGGTAGAGTGGCACCCATCCCATTGGCACTGGGGTAGGACTGCATGGGCACAGTCCCTAAAATAGCCCTACAGCTACTCTGGGAAGGCTCATGTCACCAGGTACCTCTGTAGGCCAAGGGCTAGGAGTGGGGTGAGCAGATGTCATACAGCAGTGTGTCCATACCTATCTGCGTGGACCCAGTCCTGCCTCAGGACTGAACCCTCACATCCACCCACACACCTGACACCATCTGACTTCCTGATGTCTACTCCCAAAGGCTCTGAAGACTTAGCACAGCACTGTGCTCCCATCATGTCACCTGTCACTCAAATGCTTCCTAGAACACTGCCCTTTACTGTGGCCTCCAGCAACTCCAGGTGCCTTAAGTACAGGGATACCTCCTTGGTCTGTCCTCAGCACTGCTTGCCAGCTCAATGCAGCACCCAGGTGTTTATACAAAGGAGGCACGACAGTGAACCCCTCGACTCTGCATCAGCCTTGGGGTCCTGGTATGCAGTATGTCCGTGTATTGGTCCCCAGAGGTCCATCCCCTCTACTGTCCCTGACCATCCCTCTTGCCTCCTCCCTGACAGGCCATCTTGACACACATGCGGGTGGAGTGCAAGTGCCATGGGGTGTCGGGCTCCTGTGAGGTAAAGACGTGCTGGCGAGCTGTGCCGCCCTTCCGCCAGGTGGGCCACGCACTAAAGGAGAAGTTTGATGGTGCCACAGAGGTGGAGCCACGTCGTGTGGGCTCCTCCCGGGCACTGGTGCCACGAAATGCACAGTTCAAGCCACATACGGATGAGGACCTGGTGTACCTGGAGCCCAGTCCAGACTTCTGTGAGCAGGACATGCGCAGTGGTGTGCTGGGCACGAGAGGCCGCACGTGCAACAAGACATCCAAGGCCATTGATGGCTGCGAGCTGCTGTGTTGCGGCCGTGGCTTCCATACAGCACAGGTGGAGTTGGCCGAGCGCTGCGGCTGCAGGTTCCACTGGTGCTGCTTTGTCAAGTGCCGACAGTGCCAGCGGCTTGTGGAGATGCACACATGCCGGTGACTGTGCCCAGCAGTACCCAGCACCACCTGCGTGGCCCAGGGAAGGCCAATAATTTAAACAGTCTCCCACCACCTACCCCAAGAGATACTGGTTGTATTTTTTTGTTTGTTTGGTTGGTTGGTTTGGTTTTCGGGTCCTCAAGTTATTTATTGCCAAAAATAGGCAGGCAACCCCAAGGGCACCAACAAGGGGCTCCCCAAGCCTGAGCCTTTGTGTGCGGCTGCCACTGACCAAAGGGACTTTGTTTACACCTCTGGCTGTCCACACTGACCACTGCTGACTACTCAGCTGTTGTGTCTATTTTTTTACATGTAGACTAAAAAGTGAGTAACAAGGACTGACTGTGGACCCACCATCCAGGGAAATAGGTGGCCCTATGGCAGGGACAGCAGGTTCCATCTTGGTGGAATTTCTATCACCGGCAATAAAGGAACTTGCACCTCTGCACCCCACACATACATGGGGACTGCTGGTAATCTGAGCCTGGGAACCCTGACTCTTAAAATCCCTAGAAAGGGAATGGACAGGTACCAGGTCCAAGGCTAAGGGCTCCTCTCAGCCTTCCCATGAGCAGCTAGATTCCAGGTAGGCACACATGTGAAGTGGGAAAAGCAGCCCACCCAAGGCCCTCCTCCTCAGTCTCCTCCTTGGAAAGGGAAACTACTCCTAGGCCCTCCTAGGCAGGATACGGCTGTCATCCTGGATCAGATCCTAGCTTGGGCCTAGCAAGTCACATCCTCATGTGAGTCACCCTCACAGTGCTATCCTCTGTGATGCAGAGAATGGAAATGTCACACAGAGACAGGGAAGGGCTGTGCAGAGATCCCACCCTGTGGTATCTCACTCACTTAACAAAATTTATTGAGCAAACATTACGCACCAGGCCCTGTCCTGGGGTATCTATCTCCCTTGGTGACCACAGCTATCCTGGGAACAAATACAGAGGCACACACCCTCTTTACAGCAGGTAGTCATGCCTGTCAGCCTCAGCCTCACAAGACCTTAACAGAGGCAGAGCCAGTCCTTAGTCCCTGTATCCAAAGACAGAGATATGACAGGTCTCCTTGGGCCTGAGCAATGGGTACAGGGAGGCAGTAGGAGCCAGAGACCACAGGCTGAGCTGGAACCCACATGGTTGCAGAGGGCTAAGTGGCTAAGGCAAGAAGGGGAACAGTTGAAGGCTGATTAGTGAGTTCTCAGAATCTGAGGCACCCCCACATCCAAGACCTCAGGTCTCGGAGGCCTTGAATATGGATAAGGACAAAAGATTTCCAAGGGACATCAGTAGCTGGTGCCTGGCCCAATGCACTAGTCAAACTGTCAAGAACCTACCAAGTGTTCAGTACACAGGACACACACAGACCCAACTGCTTCTCAGTTGTGTGACCAATACTCAGAGGAACTTCCCAGCATGGTCTCCAAGTTGCTCCCACGTCCAGGACTCCAGGTTTGATGTCTTCAGCTCTGAGATCCCCTTGGGGACTCTGAAATCCCAAGCCCTTTGCTATTGGGTGGTGTGAATGCAAAATCCAGGCTTCCGAATATGGGCTTGGGCCTGCACGAACTCTCCTCTGGGCCTGTGGTTTGTGCCTCCTGGCGCTGGCTCCCTCATGAAGAGGGTCAACACCCTTGGCCCCCATCCAAGCTCTCTGCTCACTGTCCATCTGAAGAGGCGGCCAAAACCAAGTGAGATGCTGGAACCACATTCAAATGCAGGGATAATCTTGGGCAGGCTGTCTCTAATGTGGACGAAAGCTGAGCTGACCAAGGGTCCCCACAGCTGCCCAGCTGGGCCCACTGCTCCTCTGGTAGACTTAGTTCATAACTAGGGAAGATATGGCCCCCTCCAAGGCCCAATCCAGACAGAAAGCAGGGGAGCTGTCCCTTCAGAGAATGCTGAGCAAGGAACTCCATCCAGGGGCAGTTGGGTCCAGACTTCTTACTTGTTTGATGGACACTATCCCAAGAAGGAGGGTATCTAGCTCCCCTAAGATGATCCTCCCAGGGTTCTGCAGGCTGTTACCAGGTGAATCAGACCACAGGCTCAAACCACTGCCAAGGCCAAAGGTCCACATCCTACCTGAACCACTCTCCACTGTTCTTGTCACAAGGCAAAAGTGGTATTCCTCCAAGGCCAGGGCTGGATAAACCAGCTCTGGATGCTGCTGCCCTACTCTGCTGCCCCACCCCATCCTCCAGTTTTTTTATGAGGCTCCTTGGCATTGTGACATCCCCATGGCATAGTCTAAGATGCACGATAAAATGGTTATTTATCTGGCAACTGTAGCTGTGACTTTTTTTAATAGAATAGGGAGAAGAGAGAGACTTCCAGAAGGACATGGATAAAGCAGGTGCTGTTGCTAAGTATTTATAAAGTGAATTCTAGGTATGGGAACATCCCACCCTTGCCTTTTTGCTTTGGAAGAAGTGGTCTGAGGCCTACACCAAGAGCTATCTATATGCTATCTGAAACCAGTCATCAACGGCAGACACACATACACATCCTCAGCTGAGGAACCCCCCAAGTCTGGTAAATTCCTCACCTTTCACCAGCCTGTCCCAACTCACATGAAACAAAGGTGAAGAAGCCTGGGAACAGTTAGGCTATGTGTCTGCCTTTCCAAATACCTGCTGACAGTAGAGGCTGAAGGAGTGTGCTTTCTGGGTGGCAGGGACAACATGCATTTGTGACCAACAGGCAAGATGACGTCAGGGACAGGGACAGAGAGAAAAGGACAAATCAGATTCTAAGGCAAGTAGGATTGGAGATGTGAGGAACTAGGATGGGAGTCACTTCCTAGAACTCAATGTGTGGCCAGATCCTTAGCCGACTCACTGTCCTCTTTGGGGTTCATTTCCTCGTCTGTAATAGGAGCTTCCCACAATACACACTTCATATGGGTTATATAACAGAACTTAAAGTTAAATGAAGGGCAACTCCTAAGGAGTGTGCCCATTATCTATTTCTCAGGAACATAGGCAGTTAAGGTAGACAGATGAAGAAGGCTGAGGCAGGGGTGTGGAACAGGTGAGGGGCTGAGGCAAGCATTCTAGCCTCGGCATCCTTCCAAGGCTCAGAAACATGCCCATCTCCCAGAGTTGAGACAGTCGGGGAGCAGAGAATCCCAGACACCTGGGCAGCAGCTAGCAAGCTGAGAGCACTGAGCAGCTTAGGGACTGCTAGGAGTCACCCCATTCCACAGTGGTCAAGAAGCAGGGACAAAGAGTATGGTGAGAAGTGGAAGTGGGAGCATCAGCACTGCAGAGTGGACAAGTAGTGGGCCCTGAAGGGCAGACAGCTCTCGGCCCTGGGCTAGGTGGCATCCTAGGAACTCGGGCTCAATGGTCTCTGGGGAGAGTATGAAAACGCCTTGAGAATAAGTCCTCCCCAGAAGTATGGAGACACCAGAGGCAGGTCTGGTCAATTCTGTCACACAAGGCTGAGGACATGGGACTTGTGAAAGCAGAAGGGAAGAGAGGGAAATGGATGGCTGAGGGTACTAAGTTGGGCTAGAAACTGGGTGAGGAAATGGCGGGGGGGTGAGGACACAAGGGAGGAAGAAAAGCATGAGATGGTACTGAGACCCTATGGGTGGTGGCTGAGCTAAAGTCCAGCAGGTTCCTAGGTCAGAGCAGAAAGCGCTGAGCTTCAGCGTTGATCATGGTGGGGTGGAGGTGCCTGCGAATGCAGGAGAGAAGGGTGAGGATTGTGGCCTGGCCTTGTCCAGGCGATGATTTCATAGACAACCCCCATTTCTTCTTGAGTCGATACTGATGACCCCCTACCCATATCTCAAGGGTCTAGGCCAAGCAGGCGTTGACAGGGGAGGAGAGAAGGGGCCCTTCTGGGCCAGACCCCCAAGGTTGGCACGGTGCCTGCTTAGGGAGGAGGCGACTAAAGGCCTGGCCCTTGTCAGCATCCCAGCCGGCACTTCAGAGGCAATTAGCAGCCCAGCTGAGCTAATCCCCCGCCTGGCAGGGCCAACACAAACAGGCCCAGGCCCGGTGCACACTCGCCTCCCTGTTTGCTGAGGGGCCCGGTGGTCCGCCAAGAACAACATCAGTAACCCAGGGCCTTCTCTAGGTTAAAAGCAGGACCCGGCCTTGCTGAAGGGTTGACAGTGCCCAACAGAGCATGCTCTGGCCAGATGCCCTAGCTGCCCCAGAAAGACAGCCACTGTTCCCAAGCTTTGGGCCAGCAGGGAAGAGGAAGCTAGACATAGGGAGCCATGCATTCTGATTCAGTACACTCCTCCACCCATGCCACCTGTGAAGGAGAAGGAAGGCCTGTGCCATCTTGGCCAACCCAACAACTGAGGCCAACAGGAGCGGGACACTTTGGTCTGGCCCAAGGATGCAGGCTCCTGAAGAACTTGGGAGCCAAAAGGCAAGTCAGACCAGGCCCTTGCCTTCAAAAAGTTGTCACCAGTCTAGTGAAGGAACAGACTGGATCCTGAAGCACAGCCAAAACCTAGCCCCATCAGCCCCTCACCTGGTAAGCTTAAAGGTGACTCCCCAAGACAAAGGGAAGGGCAATGCTGGTACATGAGAAAAAGCAAGTGGAGACACAAAAATTGGCAAATGGAGGAGATGGTGCCTAGACCAGGGGTGGGGGTAAGGTAGGGAGGGGTATCCTGTCAGTTTAGACAGCTCAGACAAGGTCCTCTCAGACCCACTTGTTGATTCCACACAAGTTCCACCTTCATCAGTCCTACTAAGCCTGGGATGTCTTCTTGGCACCAAGCCCTTTACTTTCAATTTGGTTCCTTACCTACTCAAAGACCCTCCCGCCCCTCACCCACTGAGTCCTCATAGGGCTCCTGTGAGAGACAGAGGCTACAGATAAACTCTGGAGGACAAGAGCTCCTTGGAGCTTCCACCTGGGAAAAAAACAGCCATGCCTGAGTGGACCAGGTCCCCTGGGGCCACTGAGTGGATCACCAAGTGCTCAACACTGCCATCTTCAGAGCACCTCATCTACTGTGATCAGGCCCATTTGAAAACCACCTACCAGCATCTGTCACAGACATAGGCTGAACATGAGGATTTCCGTCAGACAGGCTAGCTCGGAGGCATGTATGATTTATGTGCATGTTAAAGCTGAGGAATGAGGCACCAGAAAGGAAGACACTTGCTTAAGGATAGAGCTTTGGCTTTCTGGTCAGATGCTAATGTGTCAGCAGGGGCCCTGCCCAGTCCCAGCAGTCTCTCCAGTAACAGCCAATGCCCTACACTTGTTTCTGTCACTTCCCAGCCAGAGGGCCACAAAGCCTGGAGTCCACCTCCTCCCCATAACACAGCAGTGTCTATGGCTATGTGGAACTTGGCTGTCTCCACAAAGGAACCTGCAAACAGCTTTCTCCTCAAGGCAGAGAGGGAAGAAGCTGGAGCAGCTCACAGCAGCCCTCCGTAGTCCCCACCCAGATGGCAGGGCAGACTCTAAGCCCTGCTCCAAGCCTGCCAGACGGACTCCCAGGTTCATGCCAGCAGGATGCAGGCACTGACACCCACCATGCAATCCTCTTTGGGCTACACAACACCTGGATCCAAAACAGTAGTTCTCAACCTGTGGGTCACAATCCCTCTCATGGGGGTCACCTGAAACCATTGGAAAGTGCACACAATTACATTACAATTCATAATAGTAGCAAAATTACAGTTATGAAGTAGCAACAAAAATACGGCTGAGGGTCACTACAATATGAGAAACTGTATTAAAGGATCACAGCATTAGGAAGGTTGAGAACCACTGCTCTAGAACATTCAACATAGAATAAGGTCTAAGAGATGAGTCCTTTCCCCGATAGTTCATGCAAAGAAGGAGGTCGCTTCCACAACAGATCTTTCACTGGGAAACTGAAAAACTAACTATGTAAGAACATATAAACAAGCAGATCCCTCAACAGGACTGGCTTCAGCTAGCACCTAACCAGAGTTGTGGAGACAGGCTGTCTGTCTGACAGCTCCTCGGCCAGCAGCCTGCAGAACCTGAGCAATTCAGTAATCTCTGGCTCCCTCCTGAAAACGGGAAGACCACAGAGCCAGGGCCAGAACTGGGTCTTCCAAAGTTTGTATCTGTACGCCCACTCTCCACTTTTCTAATAGGGAAGACCAAGTCATCAGCCAGTAAGTATCCTGACCCTTTCCTCAGGAGTCAGAAGTGTGTAGTGGGACAGGAGGGGTGGCACTGTAAGGCCTGTTCCCACAGGCTCAGCAGACACTAGGACCCACTGGGTCTTCCTTCTCTGAACCCCCTCATCCCTCCTCCTCCTGTCTTCCAGCACCTCTTGCAACATGTACTCCTTCCCACATCCCTTTCTTGGACAGAGGTAGAGCCACCTGTGATGCTTCAGGAATGGCTGACGGTTATCACAGTGGGGCAGGGCGGGTAGCCCGGATCACCGTGGAGCTGCAGTAGGTCTAGAGAAGTGATGCAAATGAAGTTGACTGATCAAGAAGAGGCTGAGCATAGGAGCAGTTCAGTCATTCAAATCAGAAGGGGAAAGAAGAGGGAACCTGACTCACCCTTCACCAAAAAAAAATAAAAAATAAAAAATTAAAAAAAAATTTAAAAAAATACAGGCTCAGAGTAGTAGGAGAAGCCTGGGAGCCTCTGCTGCAGAGATGTGGGTGTGCACCCTTTCCAGCCTATCGCCACCCTGGCCAAGTGACCTCAGACAGGTTAGCTCCTGTTGAGTCTCAGTCTTCCCATTGGGAGAACTATAAAGCAGAGGTCGGTATCCAGTAAGTAGTTCTCTTTTTCCCTGAGCCATGCATTCTTCCCTCCACCCAGGTCAGTGGGCATTGCCAGACAATGATGGTGGCACTCAACACACAGATCCTAATAGTCTCTGAGAATCTGAGATATACTCAATATACCCAGTTTAAGTAGAGTTCCAGCATAAGGAGGATGAGAAGAAACCCCCATCCAATTTCCTCTTAGAAGTCAGAGTCCTGCAGAGCTCCCCTGCTGGAGCAAGAGGATCTGGACCTAGGGAGACAAATAAACAAGTTTCCAAGTGGATATTTTAAGCTGTATATCCCTTCTGGCCATCAACTATGCTGTCACTCCCCCTCAGGGCAGTCTAGTGGGAAAGAGCTTAGGAATCAGCAAACCCCAATTCTACAACTCCCTAGCTGTGGACCTTGAAGATAAACTGTAGGAAGGATGCCCACACTGAAGATAAAAGCAAGCTAACACATCACCCGGGACACATAAGGACATGACACACTTTATTGTTTATATATTTGTATCTGCACCCCCAACCATGCAATCCCTCAGAGTAAGATACGGTGCCTGAGGGGAGCACTGAATAAAGATCAGATGAGCTGAGGCATGAAGCTGGGGAAAGACTGCCCAGTCGACTGGAGCAGGACACAGGTGCAAGGCAGACTGAGTTGACAAGGGAAAGCAAGGGAGTGGGCTCTGGTCTGTCACAGTTCTGCAATGCAACAACAGCCTGTTACTCTAGACCTTCTCAACCTTCCTAATGCTGCGACCCTTTAAAACAGACCCTCATGCCATAAAATTATTTCGTTGCTACTTCCTAACTGTAATTTTGCTGTTATAAATTATAATGTAAATGTCTGATATGCAGGATATTTGATATGTGATCCCCCCCAAAGGGGTTTCAACCCACAGGCTGAGAACCACTGCTCTAGACCTTCTTCCTCCAGAATACAAGAATCTACTCATCACTCTCCCTGAAGCCCAGGACCCCATAATTCCCCCTCAGGGCCCCAGAAGAGAACCTTGGCCTGGGCAGGGACCCCTGGTCCCTGTGTAAGGCCTCCCTGGAGGGCCAGTCCACATGGCTTTATTACAAATGACGCCCTGAATGGCCATCTGACCCATCTTGTCCCTGAAGCCTCAGCCAAAAACAACAGTGTGGGCTTGTTTCTTTGGGGCCTAGAATAGAAGGTTCCTCAGCACCTGGGAGCAGCTGGACATTGGAACTCAAGAACTATGGCTGGTCTCCTTGTCCTATGCCAAGTGCATCTGTAAACATGGCTTTTCAGTGGCTCCGTGCAGCTGCTCCCAAAGGGGTCAAAAAAGGGGTGAAACAGACTAGAGTCAGGGCAGCCTATAGCTTATAAGTGAGAACTGAGCTGGCAGGGTCTGGCCTTAAAGGGGACCCTGGGTTCAATGAGGCTTTTCACTGCTGGCCTTGTGCCTATAGCTTCAGATGGGTTCACCAGTGCCCAGGACTGCTGTCTCATGCCAAGCTGCTGGGACCCCATGAGCCATGGAGCCTGTGTCACTGCTGTAGGTCCCACTGTTTTACAAGTTGGCGGGGAGAACTAGCTTGCTAGGGTGTAGATGCCTGGATGCTGGGCTGTTGTGCGTGATCCTGTTTGCTATAAAACAGTCAGACATTCCTAGGACCTGGAATCACGCCGAGGCCATGGAGCTAGTCTTCCCGGCCATATATCTCCAGGAGGGGGGACAGGCCTGAGACATCTGAGATAATAAAGACATGACTGTCTCAGCCCTGGGGCTTGTCTCCCCTTTGTCCCAGGGTTCAGCAGCCAGCAAGTTTAAAGACATCCTCCCCCTTCTCCTGGGAAAGTACAGTTTCATCAGATTCTACAGCCCATGGGGTTAGCTTCCCAAGAGCCAGGCCTGGGCTGGACTCCTGTTCCCAGCTCAGCAGAGCACGAGGTGACCAAAAACCCAGCCTTTAGCAATGCACAGGAAAGGGTGGCTAACTAGGCAGTGATCACACAACTATGGCATGACAACCATTCTCTGCACACTAGTCTCTAGCTCTCAACTTCCCTATAACTTTTAGGATAGAAAATAAAACCCCCAGGAGGTGGGCAGGCTTTTCCAAAGTCATACTTACTGGACGGCAGATACCTAACACTATTCTGCAGTAAGTTTTGAAGCTATGGAATCATTCTTCCCATGTCTGTAACTCAGAAGCCTGGGACTCCTGAAGTAACTCCGATGCTGTTTTCTCTTCTTCCCAATGCTCCCTCTTCCCTAACTTTCAATGTCTCAACCCCAGTGGGAAGGGAGGCTCCCCTTTAATATCTGAAGGAGAAAATTCATACAAGGGAGGCAAATCTAGAAGACAAAGCCACAGCCTGGTCGCCCATGATTCACTTCCAGCTCAATCTGACCAAGTAATGGCAACAGCCTGTCACTAGGGTGAGTGACGACTTCATGAAGGGAACACGGGGCCATGAGAAGAACTAAGGATGAAGTTGGCAAACTGCAGGTGGAAGGTTATGCCTGACCTTTCTAACCTCAGAGGCTGGAAAGTGGCATCACACATACATATAAGCAGAGGAAGCACTGGGCACAGAACCTACAGGCCCAGATTCAACCTGTGAAATCCTGTAAAGCTCAACTCTTAAACCAGTTTTCTCATTTGCAAAATAAACACCTGTTCCATTGGCCGTTATCGGTCCTTGCAAAGATGAACATGAAAGCAGCCTGTGACAGCTTCATAAACAGATGACTCACGGCCCACATGTGCTTTTTCCTTGCTGTTTTCTTTTGCATTCCTGGTGTCCCCCTATCCCTTCTTTTCTTGTCAAACATCTGAACTCACTATGTTCAATATCACATTAGCTCGACATGCACAAAAACCTGGGAATGCTCCTCCTTCTCTACAGCCATTTAAAAAAAAAGTGCCAAGGAAACGCTCAAACACCTGCTAAGACAACACAGCATGAGCCCAGAGCCAGCTGGTTCCTGGTGCACTGCAGGAACAGACCTGCTGAGGCACAAAAAGGGCCAAGATCTGTCTACTTCTGTCAGTCTAAGCTCCAGGCCTGCCCAGACACTCTCAGTTCACTTGACAGCTGAGCCTCAGTGGGAGAGATTTAGTGTCTCCCTAATCCAATCCTTCTTCACGGGACCACTGATAGCTTGAGGCTGCTTCCGCTGCAGAGCTAGCAATCTAGCCTCATCCCTGCACTCCTCAACCTCTATCTATAGCGCTTTGCAAACTAGGGAGCGTCCACTCTATTAGGTACACAACTGCCCTCCTTGAGAGCAGAAGGCCACTAAGAGAAAACAAACTAGGAAATCCTGGGTGGCCCAAGAAAATGCTAAGCATTTTCCTTATTTCCCCATTCTGGCTTTGAACCACATGAGAATATGGAGGCTGTTAGCTCCAAGGATCTGAATGTATGCTCTCAAGAGTCCTGCTTGCACATTCTGACCAGCTGTGAATAAACCAATTCCTCCTAAATCTCCACCTACATTTCATTATTCCTATGTCTGTCTACAACAGAAGCTGTCTCAGGCAAAAAGCTCCCCAGAGGCAGTCAAAATCAAAAACTTAGCATGACTCAATTAAAAAAAGGTGAACCTGGCTAAAGGTTACCTAAAAGGCAAACAAATTCACAAGAATCAAGCAGACTGGGGACTATGGGATTGGCAAAATATCTGTTTGAGAACTGGAAACAGGATCTTTGGTTTGGGGGGCTAATGGAGCTCCTCAGAATGCAGGTGACAAGACTGTGAGCTGGGAGCTGTTTTCAGAGCAGTTTTGAAGTGTGTGCTCTCATCAGAAATGAGAAAAACTAGTAGTCTTAAGTCCTGGGCATCAACTGCCAGCCTTTTCTCATTGTTTCTCTGCCACCTAGTGGATATTCTGCATCATTGCAGAGCTACTTCAAGGCCACTTTCTTTGGTCCGTGGTGCCATTCAGACAGGAATACTGAGGGATGTTTGACTTCATTACTTCACAACACTGCAAGGCAGGCAAATACCCTTTTTCAGTTAAGGTAGTGGCTCTCAATAGTCCTGGAGCCTCTTAATAGTTCCTCATGTTGTGGTGAACCCCAACCATAAAATTATTTTTGTTGTTACTTCATAACTGTAATTTTGCTACTGTTATGAATTATAATGTAATCTGTGACCCCAAAGGGGTCTCTACCCATAGATTGAGAATGGCTGGGTTGGGAAAGAGAAGCCATCCCAGGCTGCATAAGACAGCAGAAAACACATGGCCAAAGTCCCTCAGGCAATACAATAGTTTCTAATGAGACAGAAGGCTCCAAACTCAAAGCAACTTCAGCTTGTCTCCAAGTCTCTACATGTTGAATGCTCCCTCTGGCCAGTTACCAGCCAAAGCAAACAGATGGCACCAGTCTCCTCAAGCCCCAGACACACATATGCACATCGCCCCACTCAATTTCCCCATTTGAAAACTACAAGGCCATACAAAAATGTGTATTTGGGTTTACTGAAGGTATAACAGGTAGAAACAGAGTATTACCAACTCATGGTCAATAAGCAAAATGTGACAGTCACAGGACAGACATAAAGCATGAAGCAAGCAGGGGCTAGGGCTTAGTAGTCACACGTTACAATATACAAGGTCCTTACAAACATGCTAAGTGAAAGAAGCCACACACAAAACACTACATATCACCCTGTATACATAAAACTGAGAAAATTTATGGTGAGAGACAGCCCAGTGGCTGTTTAGGACTAGAAAGAAGGGGCAGGGGCTTCAAATGGAACAGCTCAGGGGTTTGGGAGTTTCTTTATGAGGTACAATGTTCTGGAATACTTGTGGGCTCCAGAAGAAAAACGAGAGAAGTTGAGGCTTCCCGCCAGTTGATTCCTTTAAAGACAGGCTGTTGAGGCTCCAAAGGCAATGGGGTAGACTGGGGGATGTTTCTCATGATTATATGATTTTAGAATTACTACAAATTTTTGAACACTATCAGATTAAACTGTTTATTTCCCCTGGTCTTTCACTTTCCTGAAGTTGTGTTCAGAAGTACCGTGTACCAGTGGAGATAACATTTGAATGCATTACGTCAGGCCAGAGTGAGCCATTAGGAATAGCCTCAGCACTCAGAACAGTAACAGTCCCAGCTCCAAGGACTTGGATGGAATCTAGCTGGCCTGCACTGTTAGGGGAAGTTTCTGTTTCCTATGATATATTTAAATTCTATTAAGTTCTTCAATAGCAAAACTTCCTTCAGGAGAACCTGCTGTCCTGTCCCCTAACCAGGGCTGTATGACCCAGGTTAGGTTAGTCCTAAATGAGCATTATTCAAATTCAAGCTGTCCTCTCAGAAACAGAGGGACCAAAGGTAACCCTGGATCTCTTCTAAGTGTATAAAACCTTCCCTAACAGCTGTGGTTGTAAATACACCCACCCACAAACCCAGAGTGGTGGGATGCAGGTCAGCTAGTGATGGAGGAGGGTCATCTGGCTATGTGTTACTTTCATTGGTTAATAAAGAAA
>LOJH01011809.1:0-20801 GCA_001685095.1 Ellobius talpinus
TTTCGGGGTATAAGCTAGCCGTGCGGGAGCTAGGCGGGACGAAAAGCAGGCCTGTGCTCCTATCACTACACCTTGTTGCTTGTAATTTTATAATGTGTTTACAATATTTTATTTTTTATCTTTTGCTTTAGAACTAACTACCCTGGCTAGAAAAGTGCATGTACATGAACCCACACAGTACTGGTATTAGTGGTGATGAGTCCTTACAAAATGACAATACTTTTGAGTTAAACTGAAATGTATATTTCTTATTTATATAATGTTTCTTATTTTTCATAATTGTATTCTTACTTATTGTTAAACACTTTTATATATGCCTAATTAAACAAAATGTAATTTTTTCAAAATAAAAGGTGATGCTGCATAGAAATAAGATTAATGTAGAGTAAAATCTTTGCTTTCTTAATCTCTCCTTTCATTAAATAGCTTCTCCAGTTCAAAGTAGGAGAGGTCTTTGTAGTGACACAAAGTTAATGTGTCTATCAAAGGGGATGCTAGCAGGAAATGATGGCATTTATTAAAGGAGACTATTTTCATCTTTCAGACTTACATTCATTTTTTTATTCTATAGAGGCTACCATTTTAAACTTTAGCATTCTTTATATATTCTTAAAATATTTTATTTTGTAAGATTTTATCCCTTCTCAATTTTAAGTACTGGCATCAAATGATATTTGTCACAAGCCGCAAAACTTGTCCCTGTGGAACCGTTGTTCTCTGTTAATACATAAGTAATACTATTGATTAACAATAGACCTTCCAGACTTCAAGACCTTTCTCAGCCACCAATTCCCTGAACCTCACTATGAGCCTCCTGTGCGGTATCATTTGTGTGAGGTCTTCATAAATGCAAATAAATTATGCACAGCACATTTCCTCTATTTACCCAACTTACTATATTGAAGCAATTGTCTTCATGGAACACAGATTGATATATTGTGTGTTTCTGTACTAAACCAAAGTGAAGAAGGCATTTTATGAATATTTAACAGAACCTACTTCATAACAGTTTTTAAAGTATTTTATGAATTGTAGATAATCTGGGCCATGGGATATGATGTAATTCTATATAACAGAGTTCATAGAAGATAACTCCTCAGACAGAATTGGATTAGACTCCTGAGAAATATGCATTGGGGCATTTGTAGCACTTTATCTTTGTAAGCATATCTCACATTTAATTGTGCATATTACTGTTTAGTACTATAGCAAATATAGCAGGAATGAAAATACAGAAAAAGAGGATAATTTATAAAACAATTTGTCTTTGTTATAATACACTTTTTCCTCTCTAATCATTTTAGTTTCAGATATGCCACTTTGTATCTTTTGAGAAGCAATTGCTAACTTCCATATTTTCAGAGAAAATTTGTAGTATCTGCATGATGGTCAATCTCTCCCTATACAAAATTAGAATCCCCTACAGGAAAATATTACATCAAACAAAATCTGTGCTGTAACAAGTTTTAATAACTTCTTAAAAGTTGATAATATCAAGCTTGTGGAACATAATGCTACTCGATTAATTATTATATTAACATTACTCAAAAAACAATTACTCTAGAAATTGTTCATTTTGAGCACATACAAATAGTAAGATAAAGAGGCAATTCAGTGATTTGTAATGAGTCAAACTTGGCAAAATCAAATTGGTACTGTAATTTTCTCACTGGTAGCTAAAATATGTTTTATTAGATAATCTGCTTATCTCATAATCCTGAGGGTCTCCCATGTTATAAACCTGATATGTCAGTCTCTGCTTGAGAGTCAAAATCAGGAGGATCCCTTTATCTTTCTGGCCAGGCCAATCAGCAAGCTCAAAGTTTGGTGGAAAACATTGTCTGAAAAAATAAGATGGAGAATGATTGAGGAAGGTACGTGATATTTACCCCTGGGCCTGTGTTCACACATATACAAACACATACACACACACACACACACAAAAATGTATCTCATTGAAATGGTACCTTAGATTGCAGTAGTGATGATTATTGTTGTGCAACCAGATTTATACATGTCTATATTTTCTATCCCTTTCTTTACCTTATAATTATTATTTATAATTATTTTCTTCTTTGACAATTGTATGCATTCATATAATGCATCCTAGTTACCCTTTCCCCACCATCTTCTCTCTCATCACTATTTCACCACTGCCCCTCATGTTCATGAAGTCTTCTTATTTTTTTTTATGAACCACTGAGTTTAACAAGGGCTGTCTGTGTGGCCTTGGGTTTTAAACTGTCCATCAGGGCCTTCTGAGCTTACCTGGAATACACTAGTGAAGTCAATAACTGCCTCTCTCCATTATTAATCAATAGTTCACCAGGGTCATGTGTGACCCAGGGAATCTCCTATCTTTGATGGACTGATGACAGGCCCAGACCCAAGAAAGGCAACTAAACCTGCTTTGAGATCATGATTGCAATGACTCTGTCCTTTTTCTGAAGATATTCCTATCTTCCTGCTCCTACATTCTCTCCACCCTAGTTCTGCAGTGCCTTAGAGTGGACCTTTGAAGTGTTTTGTTTAGGGCTTGGCACTTAGTCATTACTTAATCAGCACATGAGCCTCTGCATTCTTCACAGTTCATTGCAAGGAGAAACTTGTCTGGTGAATCTTGGTATAGCATTTGTCTATGCATATAAACATGAATATTTAGAAAGCATTTTAACACCATGACTCTTTAGCTAAGTTCCCATCTGTGCCCAAGATCTCCTCTGCTATGGGATTTTGAGTGGGTATACAGTATCCAGCATGAATGCCTTCCTATAGCTTGACCTCAAATCTGATAATAAAGTGATTGGTTATCACCATCGTAGTCAATATTATGCCAATAGACATATTTTGCTGGGCAAAATTTGTGTTGTTTGCAGGATTCATGGTTGACTAGGATCTTGATGGCTTTCTTCTTGGAGCAACCCATACACTACCTTGTGTAACTATAAAAACCTGCCAGTAGAAAGGAAGCTTCCCAATCAGTTCCCACTTGACTTCTCTATATCTTGTAACAAACTTGTATGTCTAGCAATAGAGTCCTATCATCCAGTTCTGATGGTCAAGAAAAGGAATGATAAGAGCTTATATTGTTCAGGGGGGCAAGATACAAGTTCAGTGAAT
Organism: Ellobius talpinus; assembly: GCA_001685095.1. Taxonomy (NCBI): domain Eukaryota; kingdom Metazoa; phylum Chordata; class Mammalia; order Rodentia; family Cricetidae; genus Ellobius; species Ellobius talpinus. The sequence goes on from LOJH01011809.1 coordinate 3,121, forward strand.
AACCTTTTTCATGAAAACAATGAGGTGAAGGTCAAATGGGGCAGACCCGAAATATTGGCTTCTAGCCTTCCACACATGTACACGTGCAAACACACACACACACACACTCTACATATATACAAACAAAAAAGAATTTTGTTTGTAATATGTACATTTGGAAGCACTGAACTCTGACCATCTATGTTGAAACTTGTTGCAGAAAGGCTGCTTGTTTGTCTCAGCTGCTGAGAATTGGAATAATCACACAGAAACTTTATTAATTAAATCATTGCTTGGCCCATTAGCTCTAGCTTCTTATTGGCTGACTCTTACATATTAAATTAAGGCATTTCTATTAATCTCTGTAAAACCATGTGGTTGTGGCTTACCAGCTAAAGTTCCTGTATTTGTTCTCCAGTGGGGCTACATGGCTTCTCTCTGACTCTGCCCTTCTTTCTCACAGCATTCAGTTTAGTTTTCCCCACCTACCTAAGTTTTGCCCTGCTATAGCTCCAAAACATTTTCTTTATTCATTAATGGTAATCACAGCATAGACAGGGAAATCCCACATCAGAAACTATGCACTATAAATACTAAGGCTGAAAGAGATATATTTACAGAAAGTTCTTCAGTGTATAAAAAGGATAACTATACAACACTTTTTTCTTAACATAACCTAATGATATCTGATTATGTATAATTTAGTATTTTCAGTGTTAAAGGATGTATATCAGACAGATATTCCACTCTGGATTTTCTTAAAGTGTATTTAGGGGGAAAAAACCCTCAGAAGGACTACAATTATTTTATGAAGTTTTTAATATATTCTGTTCCTTAAGTTATTCCTTTGGCTGTCATTAGATAAATCTAAAATTTAGCTATTTTGTTAATATTAAAAACAACTATAATTTTGGGATTCATTTGAGTCCTCCAATACAAAATGCAAAGCCTAACAAAATACACAGCGGAAGAAATACACACCTATTTTACATGAGAGACCAGCCACAAAAGTTCCAATCTAGAAGACCCAAAATCCATTTAAGTACTTGTCTCCATGGCCTCCCTAGTCTAAAGATAAACGGGAGGTGGACGCTCTTCAGTTTCATTATAATAGCTTGGATATTGACTAAGTGATAACCATATCACACAGGGTAATAAATTTCCATCATAATCCATGTTCTAGCTTACTCATATTTTGAGCAGCATATGTGGTGTTTCAGGGTCTTATGAATTATATTTCTTATTTTTCAAGTGGAAACAGCAATCCTTATGGGTACAGGTTCTTAGAAAAAAAGTGAATAGCTATAGCTGTGACATCTTCATGAGTCAAGGCTTGGTGAGGATTTCTCTGACATTTTGTAAGTGTGAATCATTATTTTTGGTGCAGAAAAAAATCAGATTTCAGAACTAAAATTTTATACATTTTGTATTTCTCCTACACTGAGCTTGCTGTTTTCTTATCCTTCTTGGTGTCTTTGAAGGACAAATTTTGAAATTTTCTAGAAACACATACTACATGTTTATTTCATCTTATGTGATATCAGTGATTTTTAAAAATCTGTTAATAAACATAAATGCCCTATATAAGTCTATTCTCATGTGAACTTTATTGTGGATCTTCACTTAAAGAGTTACGTTTATAGTAAATATTATTCTGCCTTTCTATATATGAACTTCATAATTTATCAATTTTTAATTCATATGGAAGTTTTCCCCTTAATATTTTCACTAAAAGTATGCCTTCAATGAGAATAGGAAACCAAGAAACACGATAGTATGGTCATCCTCTGATGAGGCAGTATAATTCTAGCTCTTCTCAGTATCTAGATTCTCTCCACTATGTGTCTGTGCATGCGTGCGTGCAGGAGTGCGTGTGTGCGCATGTGTTTACATTGTCCTTTGACTTAGGTTATTGATTTGTTTTCCCTTTTATTGAAATAGATTCTTTTCTCGTGCAGTATATCTAGGTTACAATTTACCCTTACTAATTCTTCCAGTTCCTTCCCACCTCCTCTCCCATCCAGATCTATTCCCTTTCTGTCTCATTAGGAAAAAAAACAAGCTAGTAATAGATAACAACAAAACATAACAAGCTAAAATATAAGATAAATAAGAAATCACTTTAAAATCAGACAAGGCAACCCAACAAAAGGAAAAGAGTCCAAAGGCAAACACAAGAATTAGAGGCCCACCTCTTTACTCACTCAGGAGTCCCATAAAATACTAAACTGAAAGCTAGAATATATACACTGCTTATCTGGTGCAGATCCCTGTGCTTGCTGTGGTGCCCTGTGCTTGCTTGTTCAGTCTCTGAGCTCATATGAGCTTAGCATAGTTGATTTAAAGGAACTTGGTGTCCTCCATCCCCTCTGGCTCTTACACTCTTTCTGCCTCTTCTTCTGCAAGCTTTCCTGAGTTCTGAAGGGAGAGTTTTGATGGGGACATTCCCTTTAGAGTTATGTGTTCCAAGCTGTGGGTCTCTATATTCATTTCCATCTGCTGCAGGAGAAATCTTTGATTATTGCTGAATAAGGCATTGATCTATAAGAATGGCTGAATATAATTAGGAATCATTTTATCACTACTTATTATGTATTTATCTATGAACAGTAGTATTTGATTTTACCTTAAATCTGGGCTATCTAGTCTCTGTTTCTTGGTTACCTAAACAGTGTTGCATGTGGGTTTGATCTCTTGGAATGGGCCTTAAGTCAAATCAGACATTGGTTGGTTACTCCTACAACCTTTGTGTGACTATTGCCCTAGCATATTTTGTAGGCAGGAGAGGATGGTTGATTTAAAAATTGCTGACTTGTTTGGTGTATATGTTTCTCTTTTGGTAGTCTTGGACTCATTGGCATAGGACAAGACTTTCTAATAACTGAGACTGATAATGAAGGCACTAAGATCAACAATAAGTGGGACTTCATGAAACTGAAACACTTCTATAAGGCAAAGGACACTATCATTTGGGTAAAACAGAAGAGTACAGAATGGGAACAGACTTTTACAAACTCCACATCCAATAGAGGGTCAAAATAGATAACGAACTCAAGAGGTGAGCATTGTGGTGTACACTTTTAGCACTAGCACTCGTAAGGCAGAGGCAGGTCAATATCTGTGAGTCAGAGGCCAGACTGATCTACAAAATAAGTCCCAGGACAGCTAGGGCTGTTTTACAGAAAAACCCTGTCTCAAAATCTAAGGAAGAAGAAAGAGGAGGAGGGAGAGGAGAAGAACTACTCAAGAACTTGATATGAAAACTCAAATAATACAGTTTAACAATATGGTCCCATATCTAAACAGAGAATACTCAATAGTAGAAACTCTCACTCTGGAATATGTACCCAAAGGATCCTCATCCTACCATGTGGACACTTGCTCAACTATGTTCACTGCTGCTCTATTCATAATAGCCAGAACCTGAAAACAACCTAGATGTCTCTCAGCAGAACAGTGGATGAAGAAAATGTACTTTTACACAACAGAGTATAATATAACTTAGCTATTTAAAAAATGACATCATGAAATTTATAGGCAAAATGATGAAACTAAAAAAAGTAATCCTGAATGAGGAACCCAGATCCATAAAATAAATATATTTGTTTATATGTGGGTATTAGCCTTTAAGTAAATGATAACCTCTCTGTGAACCTAGAGAGGTTAGGTATAGAGGAAGGAACTGGGGGAACACATGGATCTCCTTGGGAGGGAGAAATAGAATAGATTTTAGGAGTGGCCTGGAGGTTAGAGGGACTGACACAGGGGAATCAGATGGGGACACAGAGGAGAAATGGGTAGGATTGAGGGAAGGAATGTGGGGAGAGACAGCTAGAAATGAGGGGCATTTCAGCAGTAGTATGGAAACCTGAAATATATGAAGGCTATCCTAATGAAGTCTCCCTAAATAATGGAGGAAATGGAGTCCCAACTGACCATTTCTTGACACTAACGAACCTTCCGTACTGGGACTGGGTTACATCCAGTTGAGTTGTTGGACAAAGGGGTTCCATGGAAACAACCAAGCAAACCAGGCTGTTGCCAAGATAATAAGCTACTTTCCACAAGCTGAAAGCAAGTTCCCCTTGCTGAAGACTAGATCCACATGACTAATTGAATATGGAGAGGTTTATGTAGTGCCTATACCAAACCTTCACTCTATGTGCTAGTGTCTTTGGTATGGGAAGATATTCTCAGTTGTATTTTAAAAAAGCAACTCTTGATCTTTCATAAGAGGTTTGACAACTTCATCATTTCATCATTGTGTGTTCTACCCCCATTCCAATCCAGACCCACCCTAACTGTTTCACAGTTAAGAAAATCGCTACAAGATTTTGAACAGATCATCAATCTATCATAATTGTTAATGTTATTTATATATCATAAACTATCTCCATAAAATAATATTTCATTGTATGATACAGAATCCAATTTAAACTGGGAATATTTTGAATAAATATTTCATGCAAGAAGAAATAGGAATTGCTGTAAACACAGGAAAAGATGCTCAACATGATTAACACTAGGGAAAAGTAAACTTAAATCATAAGATACCACTTCATATTTCTATAGTAGTTATAGTTCTGTTTTTTAAAGGTAGTAATAAGTATTCATGAGGATTTGGAGAAATGGAACCCTCCCACATAGCTGGTGTCAATGCAGAATTGAATAATCCATTTTAAAAATGCTGGAAATTTCTTAATTAAAAATAAACCAAGTCTTAGGACCCAACAATTCCACTTCTAAGTGCTTTCCAAAGAGAAATGAAAATATACATCTACACAGGGACTTTCATAAAGCAAATGCTCATGGCAGTATTATTCACAGTAGCCAAAATATGGGAGCTGCCTTACGTACTTTAAAAATGGGGTGCACTATACAAATTCCATTCATCAGAGAAATATATGAAGGCAATTTGGATTGTAACAAGAATTTTGTCAAACTGGATTGTGCTTATGATTGTGTTCCTCTGAATTTACTCAAAATCATTGATAGTAAGGATAAGTACATTTATTGTCTTCTTGACACAATGTGTGATTACTTGGAAGTTAGTCTCAATGAAGAATTTCCTAGATTAGCTGTGGGCATTAATGTGAGGGATTTCTGAATTGGGTTCATTGAGTTTGGAAGACTTTCAATGGACTTGGACTACGCCATTTTCCGGGCTGGGCCCCAGAGTGAATGCTTTGGAGCAAGGGAGCTTAGTTCTGGCCTGCATGTATGGATTCGTTGTTCTTGTATGGGGATGTGCTGTGATTAGCTATTTCAAGTTGCTGCTCCTTTTGACTTCCCTGTTGATAGTAGAATGTAACCTGGAATTGTAAGCCAAACAAACCCTGTCTCTCTTAACTTGTTCCTTTTTTTCTCATAGTTTTCTGTCACAGCCACGGGACATGAGACTCAGACATATTTTCTTTAAGTTTTCTACCATATAGTGCTAAAATAGAAGTTTGCTTATTAAGACTATAAGATGTCTGATACCACAGAACCAAGTAACCAAAGTCAATATCCTCAGTGATGTGCCATGTTGACATCATTTACTGCCCAATACTATAATAATACATCTTTTTGTATACATCTCTGGAACTCATAATTCCAGAGATTTATGACAAATAAATTTATTTATAAGAAAATATTAGACAGATTCAAGTTTAGTAACAGAACACAAAGTATTTTATCTTGTTCAAAACTGTGAAGGTAATGAAAAACACAAAACGTTGTCACAGACCAAAGAAACTAAGGGCACAGCCATGCAGTTTGTCATTCTGAATGGGATTCTTATAACAGAAAAAAGATACTGGTAACGTACATATATATATATATATATGTATTCGACATACAAAAAGAATTGATAACATATATTATTTGACATTAACAGAACATTTACTAACATTAAAAGTCATTTCAGGTGTGAAAAAAGCCAACTATGTTTATTAAAAGTTACATTTTAGTGACCCATACTAACTTCTCTGTGGTTGAGTGCTATGTTATCTGGGATTGTCTTTTAAATGATCTGGTGGAAGCAAAACTGGGAAAGAGAGTCAGTGGAACTCACTCACCATACATTTTACCCTTACACATGTTTGAAAGTTTCCATAATAAATTTTTAAAAGCATATTCAATTGAAAAACAAATTTCACTATTTGCATTCTCTGTTGACCACAGTCACGTTTTGTCTTTTAAAAGTCAAATATGTGCATCAAAATTAATAAAAGACTTACTGAATGTGCAGAAAATACCCTGATCAAGATAAAATCAGGGCTGAATACTTGGGCGAACATTAGGAGAAGTGCTTGAGTTAACAGACTCCTAAACTGCAGTGCTTCTTGTTCTTGCCTTGGAGCTCTGTGGTCCAGTGATACGCTGCTATCTCAATTCCTATCTGCATGAAGATTTTAAAATGAAGTAGTGTGTGGTCAGAAGCCACTCCTGTTGCTACTCAGTGCTCCTAGGATATAAGCACTTCACCACTGTGTCGTTGTTTGACTTAGTGCTTTCTTGGTGGCCTTGTGACTTGTAGCATGGGTCACTGTGAAATACCACATGTGCTGCTGCTCTGGAGTCCATACAAAATCTAGTGGAAAGTTCAGAGCTGTGTGAAGAGAGACTCCTTATCCATGCTTTGTAATTTATGGCGATGTCACTGTATCATTGAATATTAACTATGATCTAGAAATCCTCGTAGTGTTGTTCTAACTAGAACATTTACCACTATTGTTAATTTTACTACTGCCTAAGATTAATTTTTAAAAAGATTTTAGAAGCCTGGTGGTGGTGGTGCACGCTTTTAATCCCAGCACTTGGGAGACAGAGACATATATATCTCTGTGAGTTCGAGGACAGCCTGGTCTACAGAGCTAGTTCCAGGACAGGCTCTAAAACAACAGCAAAACCCTGTCTCAAAAAACCAAAAAAAAGAAAGAAAGAAAGAAAAGAAAGAAAGAAAAAAAGAAAGAAAAGAAAATTAGAAACTGATACTTAAGAAGAAATTTATTCTTAGTGAGGACATGAATCATAGATCAGTTTTCAAGGTGGATTCATTGTGCAGTTCTGAACATGAGAGTTGGAAACCGTAAAGCAGAGAGTAGGGCCATGATAAGGCCCTGTCCTGATTTTCTGCCCCTCAATCTCAGCACCTTCAAAGTTATTTCACTTTCCTTAATGACCTGCCTTCAAGCAGTTTCTACCTAACATTGTGCAGTAGGCGGCTCAGTGACAGCGTTAATGGCTTGTTCAAGTGCAATGAAGAGGAGCAGTGTTCATATCGAAGACAACTGGTCCCACTTCCAGGTCCATCTTTGGGCCAAAATACGTAGTCGCCAACAGTGAGTTGGCGACTGTATTTTTTGAGTTCTGGCGCAAAGCAAGATCCATCTGTTTTGCCCAGCCGTTTGCCTGAGTGCCACAGAATGGTCCTGTTATTAAGCTTATTTGTGGTCCTATTTGAGGTTAGGAATAATGTAAATAAACTCAGTCCTCCTTTTGATGAATACAGCCCAGGAATTAAAAGTGGTGGTGTTGGTACTGTAAGTGAGACTGTCTCTATTTTCACAACTGTGCTGTTTTCTTTGGATAGAGAAACAGACATTTAAGAATGAGTTTGTCATCTGGAAGGATAGTTGTGACCAAGTTTCTCTCAACAGGATACAAGATGTTATTTTTGAGCTTCATTACCCTTACCAGAGAGAGGGAGAGAGACAGAGACAGACAGAGAGGGAGAAGCCAGAAGAAATGGAGAAGAAAGCAAGTCACAGCACAGGGAGGGGTTTGTGTATGACTTAATGCTGACTGTTCATAATGAACTTTATGATTTTGAATAGTTGTGTTTATTGCACATCTGCTGGTTTGAGGAAAAGGAAATCTGACTGAACTGAACTGATAGTTGTCAGTTAATACTTTCTGTGTGTATTCAATCTGCTTTCTCTCACCTTTTGAGCCAGACAGTGATTCAGTTTCACTGACCACATGTTGTTGGTGAGAACAATACCAGTTGCAATTCAGATTTATCTACAAATGGACACTTTTTATCTTTCTGAATCATTTATCAGGGGTTATTATTATTCCATATAATTTTTGAGCACAGTTATTTTTGTCAGTGTCTTTCATGAATGTTTGGTTGCCTTATAAGGATATATGTGCTCTCCCCTCCTCTCATTCAGTTGTCCCTGGTGACGCCTCCATAATATCTGTCTTTACACTGGTGCATTTTTACACTAATTCAGGCATTTGAGAAGCAGAGGGAAAGTTTAGTAAGTCAGTCAGTAATTTTTTTTCAAAAATCTAATCCCATTCATGGCTGGATTTAATATGAAATATGGGCAAGTTTGCATTTAAAATGTATGTACATCAAATAGACACATTGCCTAAGTTATTATTCCATATATTTCAAAGGAAAGCAGGATTTGCAAGTGAGAACCAGATGCATTTTCTCATAATAGGTGCAATTTCAGGGGTGATTTATGATTATGATCTCATATGTGGAAATATTAAAATATTACTTTGTGTTATGTGAGGGTCAGACATAAACCCAACACAATCAGTGCAACAAATATATATTAAAAATGCTGTTTTAAAGTAAAATAAGGAAATTATACTAGCTCCATTTTGTATTTAAAAGTATTTTTCTAAACACTAATGTGTTATTTATTTGAAGCTAAAAATAGAAATGAATTAATGTAGTATGTTGTGATTCTTTTATTACTATTGTTTGTATTTGAAGAAAAGATTGAAAAATAAACAAAGTGTTTTAAGCCCAAACTTGTGGGATACAGTTGGAGAGCTGAATGCCTGGACTCTTAATTTGACAATATGTAGAACCAGAGAGTTAAACCAGGATGTCTCATTCAAATCCTTATGATTTTCCTGTCTTACACTGATGATGATATGGAATAGGAAGTACAGTATGACATGAAGTGGGGCACACAAACATCCCATAATATAATTCCGTGACCATTTTGCATTTTGTATTGCTAACTATGCTTGTTTACCTCTAGTTTCCAGCCCCTCCCCCACGGGTCAGTCATTTGTAACCATAGATTAGTATTTTTCCCAATTTATTGCAGCCATAATTTTTCTTCATCATGGATATTCAGATCCATAGATTTTTTTCCTATGGACTTAATATTTTCCATACTCTTTGGATTGTGAAATTTTTCTCTAGGATGTTTTTCTTTAAATTACTTAGATTGTAACTGAATTCACTTTGGAAGTTACTAGCCATACCATTATGAAGTCCTCAGTATGGAGGGAGGTTTTCTTTCTTTTTTTTTCCAGAATTACCTTTGTTTCCTCTTTAGATTCTATTATTTTCATTAAGAAACTACTCTGGGAAATGGGGTTTTTTTTCCCTCTCTCTCTCTTTCTTTCTTTCTCCCCCTTAACAGGAATAAAAAAGCTCCGCTTGACTGGTAATGCATTGATTTGGATGGGGAAACATTATGAAAGTTTAATTTTTAATTAAATCTGAAATACCAATTATAACTGAAAGAGATTTTAACCTGTTTCTTTTCAGACTGCCTGAAGTTACATTCTGAGACTGAAATCACTGCACCTTAAAAAACAAAAGATTGAGCGGCACTGTGTCCCTGTGAGTACACGCTTCCCGTCCTTTCCTCAGTGCTTCTGTGACCAAACCACAAAGGGACAAAACCTATCATAGTAACCAACAAGAGGGAAAATCTGAATGTCCCTGAAGAAATCTATCCTTAAATGATTTCCTTAAAAAAAAAAGTTATTGAGCTCAGTGTTTCTGGGTGTCTTTTATTCACTCGAAATTATGAAACCTTTCTTTTGAATTTCATTAGGGAGGGTGTCGCCCACTGTGCATCAGCACAGTGACACACACCCTCTTTGGAGGTAAAAGAATTCTTTTGAATCAGAGTAGATTTCGTTTTCTTTAGTGATGTCGCTAGAAATTTTTAGTCTTTGTGTCAATGGAAATGAAAAGTTCATGATGACATCACAAGATTCTATAGCCTTGAAGATTTTTGGGCAAACCTAAGTAAAAACGCATAATTCCCTTGTGTGCGTGTGTTCCCCATTCTGCTATGAAGCAGTCAAAATAGCACATCTTATGTCTTCCCGTGAGCTACAAGGCTGTCTCTCAGAGCCCCATTGTTCCATAAATGCATGTCAGAGTCTACCACAGTCTGCTCTACCCTTATTTAGCTGCTGTTTTGTCAATGTACTTGGAAGAACAATTAACATTTGGGATTTCAATGTCTGAAAAACAGGCAGTGAATAGAACTGGAGCAAATAAAAGATTCAGATGCCCAGGGTAAGAAAACAGAAGCTCATAGTTGGTGGAAGAGAGAAAGAAAATCACTTTAATGCTGCATTCAGAGTTGGGAAATACTGAAAGGAAAGATCTTTTTCATACTTTAGATCAAAATACAGATTTTAGCAATAAAATCCAGGTTTATTATGCCTTGCTAAGTTTTACAGTCTGATGTTTTCTGTCAAAGTCTAAAAGCACCATCCCTTCTACTGGAATGCTGGGTGTGGGGTCTCCTTACTGTACCCCAGCTTCCTCAGTGCACACCATCTCTTCTGTTGTAATGCTGCGTGTGGGGCCTCCTTACTGTACCCCTCCTTCCTCAGCACGCACCATCTCTTCTTTTGTGGTGCTGGTTATGGGGTCTCCTTACTGTACCCCAGCTTCCTCAATGTGCACCATCTCTTCTATTGTAGTGCTGGTTATGGGGTCTCCTTACTGCACCCCGGCTTCCACAGATGGGGTCCCCACGCAGAGAGTAGGACTACTTCCTCCATTTTCACTTTGCTTCACTACAGTCTATCATTACTGACTGAAGATAGGCCTGAAGCTTGCCTGTCTGCATCTTTTGTTTGAGTTCTGTTAAGTTCTTTTTTGTTTATGTGTTTTGTTTTTGAAAGAAGTGACACCTGGGGCACTTTGGTAACTTGGGTTTGTTGACAACCTAGACTAAATAAATAAGTAACAGTTGCTAATTTTGTCATAATTTTAACAGTTCAAGCCTGCAGATACTAAGGTCTCTAAAAGTAAGGATTCGTTCAGGTTTTTCCTCAATACTTATCACAGTAATTGATAAACACACACACAAATATACATATATACACACAAAAAACCAAAAAAACAAAAATAAAACAAAAAACTATTGTTTGCAGCACAATTATACAAGTTTTTTTTAAAAGTCAGAGATTTGAGAGTATTTACTGTGCAGAGGAATCAGGTAAAGGTTTTGGCAGGTAGAAAAACAATTATAAATAATTTGCCATAGACCATGCTCCCATTCATATCAGGTGGGGCATCAGCCTCTTGTTCTTTCATCACCGTGCTAATTTGCACTTCTTTTCCTGGCCCAGAGAAGAAGTATCCATTCATATACATCCTATTGGTCTGTGAAATAGTCTTCAGTAATTTTCTCTCTAAGTCCTGTGTTATTTCTGATATAGCAGAATTGACTCTGATCTGCCTGGTTGGCGGTATTGGCCACATCGTCTCTCGTGTTGACTGTACGTACAGCAGACATTTGGGGAAGTGAAGCAAGTGTTGCTGTGAGTGCTGGCTTAGGAGGACAGGATCTTGAGAAGTTGCTGTGAGCAGATCTTTTCATTGAGGCAAACATCAGAACCAAATCACAATCCCAGTAAGAATACAGTATTCTTTAGAACACAGATCTGGTTGAGCTAATATTTCCAGTCACCTCTCCCTAACTCTATTTAAGAATTTTTTTCTGAAAGGAATTCTTTTTTCATTTTTTTGCAGTCAGCTTTCAGTTCAAATTAAGGCTCTCATAAAATTTAAACTCTGGGGGAAAACTGGATTGATACAATTTTAGGCCTAGTCAGTTGTGCTACCGTATTGAAAACCATTTAAGGTGATCAATGTTTCTTATAAATTATTCCACATTTTTTAGGGTGGAAACCTGAGGTAAAATTGATGACAGGGAAAAAACTGTCATAAAACATAACAGCTGCAAGGAATGTAAAAGAATGGAAATCTAACCTCTCATTCTGAAACCAGTAAGTTGAGGCACAGGTAGTGCATTCAGGCTATGACAACCATACTGATGACAAAGATAGGTCATTTTTCAACATGTAGACCTGACAGAAGACCACACCTGGATGCCAAGCTTCCAGCATTCCTCTGAAGGCAGTGAAAGCAATACTTTTGGAGAGACAGATCTCCTTTTGATAATTTTGAGAGTTATTAACTGTTTACCAATTAACCTAAAATTAATGAATAAAGCAGTACTCTGAAACTATTATCAAATTTTTTTGTTATCCCTACACATTTTGATACTAAACCCTTGGTTGTGCCCTGTGGTCTTTATAGATGAAATTTATTGGTTCACTTAATATTCCTTTTAGTGATTGATGAAGATAGTTCACTAGAAATTTCCATAGTAATTTGGCTCATAATCTTGAGAATGAAGCCTGTATACCAAATATCGAATTCAAAATTGCCAGCAGTGTGCATGGTGTCAAAGGTTGCTGTTGTCAGGTGCCATTCCTCTGAAAGAAACTTTGTGGTAGTAATGACATAAACTTAAATAATTTAAAATAAATTAATTACTATGGTAATTTATGTCGCCCTGCTTTTATTAATTCTATAATTTAACAATCCAAAGAGGGAAGCATCAGAACTTATTTTACCCAGAGTCAGTTCCTAGACCCATATTTTTGTTCCTTAATTTCATTTTACCACACCCACGCCTTCTACTCCTGGCCTTGAAGTTGTTCGAATAACTGGGTGCAAAAAGTTAACGGCCTAAGTTTTGTGTCCCAACAAGATGAAACAGATGTGCTTTTACAAGTGCCCATGGAAGCTTTAGCATACAGAGAAAAGGAGATCATGGCATGAGAATGTCAGAATAGAGTTCTAGATATGCTTATCAACAAACTGCTCTCTTCAAACCTCTCTTGCTTCTTTATAATAATTAATATTTATTATATGCATCCTGGTAACAAACATGTTACCAGGGTCATTAATACCTTTATTGTATAATTAAGGGGTTTTAAATCTGTTTGGTAAATCTCCTAAAAAATGGAGTCATTAATTCATTCGTCAACTATGTTTGATGTTAAGAATATATAAATGAGTTCTGAAGTCTGAGGTGAATTTCTAAACTCTTAAAGAATCAGACATTAATTTAGCACACAGATAATAACAAAATTACAGATTGTCACCATGAAAAGAACTGTTTATTTAAGGAGAATATGGGTGAAGTAAATCTAATTTTAATACTCACTAAAGTGTTTTTTTTTCTGAGATTGAAGAGAGTTTGAACCTCTAAAATTTAAAATTAATAGCTTAGGCCACATTTTCCATATGCAAAAATCAAGAATAATGCTGACAACCTTCTGAGATAAGGTCAGGTTCATTTCTTTTTAGTTAATTATTAAAGCCCTGTTGCTGATTAATTCATTTTTTATTTTTCTGTTCTTTACATATATAAAGAATATATCAACAATAAGTTTCACTCCTAGACTCCATTTTTCACTGATAAACCTTAACCTTATCTTTAAATATGGTTATATTTTATCTTATACAATTACAAGAGGCCTAGAAGCAATGAAAGCCTTGGAAATTGTTACTTTCTACAACTATGCTAAATTTCTAGATTGAAGAACAAATCAGATAGTTTAGAAACAGGTTGCATTAATATCCTAGGAAGTCAATAAGCAAGAATAGAGATACTTATGTGCTTTCAGAATGTTGTGTATCATCCTTTTCAGTTTACACACAGAGAGAATGTTAATATTAACCATAGAAAAGTAGGTTATACTCTAAAAAAAGAAAGTCTATTTGTCATAACTCAGAAGACATTATCATTAGACAATACTACAACAGCAAAGAACTTTAGGGATTTTTTAAATAAAAATCAGGCCTAGAATTCTTATAACAGTTAACTATACGGCCATCCAATTAAACAATTATTAGCTTAAGTGTGAAAACTGGGCCTGTGAACCCTAATTCTCAGCCATATTACTGCATCCAAGCCACCTAATAGATGATCCAAGTCCTTCCCACAATCCCTTCACAGTCTTGGGTGAAAGGGAACCGTTTATACAAGAGACAAGTTTGTGCAGAAGCCCCAGTTATTAGATAAAGGAATAGTATAGGTGAGTCCCATTCTCTTTACTTCATTTAAAAAGGGGGAGAACGAGAAGGGAGAAAGAAGGAGGTAAAAAACATTTTTAAAAGTAGGACTTCTAGAAGAGCACACACACATACACACACACACACACACACACGGCACTGGCACCTGGTATCCCTTAAACCATGATCCTGAATTTCCTTTCGTGTACCACTTTAGCAGCAATGCTTATTCTTGTTTCTGAGGAACCCATTTGGGTTTCTTGATTTGAGCAACTATCCTAAAACTGTTATTACTGGTCAGTAACAGCAGATCAGGGAATGATGTGCAGCATCAGATGTAGAGCCATCCATAGTACTCAGCCTCCCAGAGCTGCTGCTGTCCTTACTGCCTGAGTCAGACCTCCGGATCTGTGTTTCCATGAAAGCCCCCTGAAGATTCTTTCCCTCCTCACAGCATCTCAGTTAAAATCACCCTTCCTGCTTTGCAGAAGGGATCGTTGTTATTTGTCTCAGCATCTATTTTGTGATGCTACTATTAGCCCTACATCAGAAAGTATAGTGATTTCAAATTACAAGACCAAACAAAAACAAACCAAAAAATAACCAACTTATTTAAAATTCTTGGTTTCCTCCACAAGAAAAAGAATCCTTACAATAACTTTATATTTTGATAAAAATCTAATTCTGGTTCAGTGTTTTGTTCTCAAAAGAATTTTAAATGGAAAAACAGTTTTAGTAAAAGGAAGAATACAGGTTACCTCTTCTGTTCATGATTGAAAAGAAGCAATTAGGAAAGAACTTTTTGACCCTTTGAAACAGCAAATTTCCAAGAAATTAGGCACATGTATTTTCATAAGGAATAAAGCTCTGCATTTCAGTTCAGGTTGTCCCATATTGACTTTAAATGTGTCTCCATGTCCCACAAGGCAATCTGAAAACTCCATTCTGAGTCACCTGGGAGGCCTTGCTGAATCTTGATTCTTCCTGGGGAAGACTAATGCAGAATGAAGCTTGTGCTTATGTGGATTCTCAGAGCTATAAATTATTTCCCAAAATTGCTCCAAAGGCATTCAAGAATATAATCAGGTATCAGTATTGGAAGTATTAGTACTAGTATTAGCAGATCCAGATGTTTACCAAGGTGTTTTTACTTTGTGCTAAATGTACTAATTTATTTACCATATAAATTTTGTGCAACTGTGTTGTTGCTTTTTCTAAATTCTTAAATAATTTGAATACTGTAGGCTTTAATTTTCTGATTAGTTGTCAATACTTTATAAAATTGTTGCTCTCAGCTTTGTGGATTTTTGGTGTTTTTAATTCTTACAGATTAGGGCTGGTAAGAACATCCTTCAGAAAGTTCAGGGGCCTAAATAGACCATGGAAGTTTAGTAAGTTCACTTAGACTCATTTAATTTAGAAAGACTTGTCAGTAAAATTTCCTACACTGGGCCTTGGAAGAAATGGGAAAATATTTGGCATGGTATGAAATGTTATTGTGTTAACAACTGATACTAGCAAACTACATGAGACAATGACAATGTCATGCTCTCTACATCATCACTGCACAGTTACCGCTGCAGAGGCAGCAGTTTTGACCGAAAGCAAAGCGTGAGTAGACCATCTGGACACTTGTCTCTGTCTTGCCCTGCAGGGCTGGCTTAAGAGCATTTTCCTTATCTGTAGAGGGCACTTTCCATCTTCTTATACACAATATGATGGGAAGGAGTCAGATGACATGGCTGAAATATTTAGAGTTCCATAGAATGAGCGTGGTTAATCAACGTCACAGATACAAGTAGAAGTAAAGATCACTAAAAAGTTTTAGGAGTAAGTGCTTTTTCGGATCCTTTAGTGGTTTGAAATGCCTTTGTGTTTAGGCAGCCATAAAAGGAAATACTCTGTTGCTACTAAGACTTGTTCACACATTGGAAACAATGGCTGAGTTGAAGTGAGATATTACTTCTTTTAAACATTTATTTTTAAATGATGCTACAATAAACTCTCTGAAGTTTTTCTCAAATTAAAAAAATCACAACTGTTTACTCTCTTATTAGGTGCTGATTTTCCTGAGTAGAAGTGAAGATCATGAACTGATTTTTCTTTCTCAGTCAGTGATAGGGCACTGGTTAAATCTCCAGTAAGGGTTAGGCATCCTGTGTAAAAATTTTGTGTGCCAAAGTAAATTTAATAAGTAATAATTTCATTAATTCAACTACACATTTAAAATTATTAAAGATTACACAAACATAAGAAAAAGAATTAATTCTATATAGAGAGCTATTGACCTTCAAGAATGATCACAGTTTATGAAAAGAATAAATATTTTGGGCAATTAATGTTTTAAATAAATGTATTTTATGCATATATGTCCCTATGAAAAATGGTACAGACACTTCCCACCATGTTCTTTACTTTGGTTGTCACAGAATTCACAACAAAAAAAGGACTTGGAGAAAATTGCTAAGCTTTATTTTAATATTTTATTGTTTATCTAGTTACAGTGGACATCTATTACTAAAGAAACACATATTTTATATTACTTCATCTTTAGTTTTTTAAAAGGGGGTATGAGAAAAATAAGCTACATTCAGAGGTTTTAATTTCATTTGTGTTCTTTCAACTTGCTTAATACAAAATAAAATAATCTTGCAAATAGATTGATTCTTTCATTTAGCAAACATTCCCTGAATCTAGACTGATGCTGACTTTCTTATGAACAAGTACTAAAGGAGTGTGTGTATGTGTGTGTATGTGTGTGTGTGTGAGAGAGAGAGAGACAGAGAGACAGAGAGAAGAGAGAAAGAGAGAACAACTGAGTTTTTCTTGGTTCATAGTCACCCATGGAACCACAAAAACTAATAGTTGCTCAGTCAAAAGCAAATAAAACTAATTTGCTTCCTTGGTATGATTTATGTGACGAAATAACTTATTCAATGTGCATGGCAATTTAAAAGTTGTTGCTGATTTTTCTTGTGCACTGATCATCTGTCCATTATAGCCACTACCAATCTTTCTTTCTTCCCTTGTCTCTACAGCGACTCTCAATGCCTCCCTAAAGTCTGGCTAGTCCACTTCCCTGCCCAGTTGAGCTTCTTCCTGGGCCAGTCTTTTTTTATTGTTTCTGCTGTAAATTTTGCTGAATTTTATGACATCCTTTATGTCTGTTTATCTATCATTAATTAAGAAATAAGGAATAAAATACAAGAAAAAAACCTAAACTATTAAATGTTAGATACAACATGGATTATTAATAGTAAATCTATTTGCCTGGCCCAGATATTTTGCTTGAAATGATCAGGTGTTGTGATAGGGTCTAGCTGTCTAATAGACCCTTGTAGGAAGCAAACTCTCATGTGATATTTCCCTCTGTATGCTGTGATTACCATTAGTGAATAAAGAACTGCTTTGAGACTATAGCAGAGCAGGGAGGGGCAGAGCTGAGCTAGGCAGGGAGGACTAGACTGAATGCTGGAAGAAAGAAGGGCAGTCAGAGAGAAGCCATGGAGCCACCGCCAGAGACAGACACTGGAAACTTTACTCGGTAAGCCACAGCCACTTGGCAATGAACAGATTAATGGAGATGGGTTAAATTAATATGTAAGAGTTAGCCAATAAG
>LOJH01011810.1:0-26131 GCA_001685095.1 Ellobius talpinus
GAGTTAATATCCGGGTCTTCTATTCGATTCCATTGGTCGACTTCTCTGTTTTCAAGAATTTTCTTAACTCTCAAAAATCCTTCAATACCTAGTACTTTGCAAAAGACACTTGGGTAATTTTCAGTGCTCTTTGAATAATTTATACACCATCTTTCTGGTCTTCATTAGCAGGCTTTAATGAGTATAAAGCTGGGATGAAAAATCAAAAAGAAAAAAGACTGGGATGCATCAAAGCAGAGAGCAGCCCCCTCTAGAACAATGCCTTCTGCAACAGCTGCTAGCATAGCATCGAGGGCATCTGTAACTCTTCCTTCTCATTCACGTCAGCACCATTGTCCCTTCAGTCTTCAGCAGATATATTCCAGTTGTTCATTTGGCGTTTCCTTCTCATATTCACTAGCTGTGGTGTCAATGCTCAGTGATTTCTTCTATACAGTTTTCAACTTCCTTATAAAAGCATGGTGCCATCTTTGGTGACAATGACCTCATGAACTTTCCCTAAGTCTTGAAATTCTTCAAGATTTAGATTCAACCCTCTTTCTCCAAATACTGTACCACTAGTAGCAATAGACATATCTTTAAGCTGATTCTTTCTATTGTCCTCAAACCCTGATGCTTGACTTCTGCCACCAGAAGATCAACTTCTGCCATGTTTAAAATCAGTGTACTTAGTGCTTTCCCATCAGAATCCTCAGTGATTATGACCAAGATCTTCCAGTGAGTACTGGAAATTTCTAGAGAAGGTACAATGGACAGAACACTAGAAATTCTCTTTCCACTCAGCTGAAGATAGGAATCTTGGGATTCATATTTTTGACATTTTAATGTGTTAGTAAATATGTGAAATAGGTCTTCTGTGGTGGTTTGAATAAGAGTGACCCCCATAGGTTCATACATTTGATACTTAGTCATCAGGGGGCTGCACTACTTGAGAAGGAATAAGAGGTGTGGCCTTGTTGGGTAGGTGTGGCCTTGCTGAAGGAAGTGTATCACTGGAGGTGGGCTTTGAAGTTTCAAAACCCCAAGCCAGCCCTAATATCTTTTTTTTATCCTGCTGCTTGTGGATCTGGATGTAGAACTCTTAGCTACTTCTTCAGCACCATGTCTGTCTGCATGCCACCCTGCTCCCTTCCATGATGATAATGGACTAAACCTCTGAAACTCTAAGTAAATCCCGGTTAAATGCTTTCCTTTATGAGTTGCCATGATCGTAGTGTTTCTTCACAGCCATAAAACATGACCAAGACATACTCTATAAAACTGTAATAATTTCCGTTATTTTTCAGTGTTTTGCCATCTTTCATTGTGATGACACCATTCCTTCCAAACTTTTTCACTGCGTCAGAAATGGTGTTTATGTTTCTCCATCTCCCTTTGCAGAAATTGTAACATTATGAACATTTGTCACAGATTTAGACTGTTTTCCAAGCTCAGGAATTGCAGCATCAATTAGCCAGCATGGCACATCTCCTGATTCCCACTGCATTCGCTGCACTCCATGCAGTGGAATATTCCACATCAGTAGCAGTGGTGGGTCAGCCCCAGGCTCACACCATCTTTTCTTATTTTGGGAATTCTCCAGGTCTGTTCATAATCAGTGCTTTCCCCTTTGGTCCCACTATCGAGGCTACAGCATCACCAAGGTTCAGATAGCCAAACCAAGTTTTGCATCCTTGGTCTGGGCCTGAGTGAGATAAGGAGCTAGTGTTTGGGAAACACTGGTCTCATCTGGTGCATGAAGTGAGGCAAGCTGTCAGCAACAGAGTTTGCTTTCTTTGAGACAGGGTCTTTTATAGGTCAGTCTTCTCTAGAGATGTTTACATAGCTGAGGATGACTCTGAACTCCTAGTTCTCCTTTATCCATGTTCTTGGTGCTAAAGTGACAGGTGTGTGCCACTGCCTCTAGCTGCCTTGTTCCCTGTTTTATAAGCCTGACTCCAGCCTCTTTAGGCCTATCACCTTGTGGATAAGCTTCCGCTAAGGTTAATCAGAGTCACTTTCTATGGCTTGAAGCCAAGAATCACAAATTCTGCAAAGTAATAACTTTTATTTTTCAAGACACGGTTTCCCTGTGTAGCCCTGGCAATCCTAAAAGTCACTTTGTAAACCAAGCTGGCCTCAGACTTAGAGATCCAACTGCTTCTGCCTCCTGAGTGCTGGGACTAAGGGTGTGTGTCACCACACCTGGCTCTAACACAATAGCATCTTTGTGTTCTAAAAGAAATAAGAGCTAGTCTCAGAACACATTTCTATTAAAGAAAGTAGGAAAATATTAAAGTTTACATGGTAAGTTGCAGAGTTAAAGACAAAGGCATCTGCTGCCAAGCCTCATGACCAGAGTTTCATCCCCAGGACGCACATGGTGAGGGAGAGAGTGGATTCCCTCAAGTAGTCCTTGGGTCTCCACATATATGTTGTGGTACATGTTCTTTCCCCCACTTCTTCCTTTCAGTAAATAAACAGCAAATAAATAAATTCTCATTGCATAGATCTCACACTGTCTCATACTTGCTATGTAAACCCACCGGATTTGGGATTTCCAGGAAGTCATATTCCTGCCTCTGCCTCCCCAGTGCTGGAATTGCGGTCCTGTGCCACCATGCCATGCTTTGTGCTGAGTTAAAAAACAAAACAAAACAAAACAAAACAAAACACAACTTGTGAAACAGTTATGTTAGAAGCAAAGTACATAAGGAAAGCTAGGAATGGGAGAGGAGACTTTCCCCATAGAAGAACATACCAATTGATTGTCTAGTGCCAATCAGCTCTGAGTTTTAAAAGCCCAACGCCAAGCCCAGTTTCTTTCTCTCTTTTTCCTGAAAATCAGGATGTACAGCTATCAGTTACTCTTCCAGTGCCATGTTTGCTTGCTTCCCACCGTGATGATCATAGACTCATCCTCTGAAATTGTAAGCAGGCTACCAACTTTTTTAATAATAAGAATTGCCTTGGTCATTGTGTCTCTTCACAGAAATAGAAAATAGAATAGAAATTAAGACCATTTTCTAGTGTCTTTATTGCTTTCTTCTGAGGACTGAAGTTTTAACTGTAGGAGTCTTTCACTTTCTTGGGTAAGTCTATTCCTAGATATTTATTATTATTATTATTATTATTATTATTATTATTATTATTATGGCTGTTGTGAATGGAAATGTGTCCATGATTTCTTCTGTGGGTTTATTGGTGGTGTATAGAAAAGCTACAATTTGTGCAAGTTGACTCTGTGTTTTGCCACCTGGCTGAATTTGTTTATCATTTCTAGAAATTTTCTGTTAGAATTTTTAGGACCTCTGATGTGTAGTATGATGTCATCTGCAAACAGGGATAGTTATACTTCTTTCCCTATATCTATCCCTTTAATTTCCATCTCTTGCTTCATCCCTCCAGCTACTACTTTGAGTACAATGTTGAAACAGTGTGGAAATTTCTGTCTTCTCCCTGACTTCAGTAGTATTGCTAAAAACTTTCTTCTACGTAGGATGATGTTGGCTGTGGGTTTCTCATACATAGCTCTTATCGCTCTAGCCATATAGCTAGAACTTCTTATCATGAAGGCATGCTAGATTTTGTCAGAGAACTTTTCTGCATTTGTTGAGGTGATTATGTGATTTTTGTCTTTAAGTACATTTACACAGTCTATTATGTTTATTGACTTGCATGTATTGAGCCATCCCTACATTTCAGGGATAAAGGCAACTTGATCATGTGGATAATCTTCTTTAATGTATGTCTGTATTCTGCTTGAACTATTTTGTTAGGCATTTTTGATTCTGTGCCCACTAGGCATATTTAGCTGTAGTGTTCCCCATTTTGCTGGGTCTTTCACTGGTAGTTGCTATTGGACTGATCCTGGCTCCATGAAAGGAGTAGGGGATTGCTTCTTCTCCTTGTTCCTCCTCCTTCTTCTGAGTAGTTTAAGGAGAAGGGTAGCCTGTAGCTTTTCTTTGAAAGGTTGGTAAAAGTCTCCTGTGAATCCATCTGGCCCTGGACTGTTCTTAGCTAGAAGTATTTCTATTACTACTCCAATCTCAAATGCTATGAGTCTCTCAAGGTTGCTGACATTTTTGCTTAAGTTTGGTGGTTTGCCTGAATTCATCCATTTCTTTTAGGTTTTCCATTTTAACGGAGTACAGGTTTTAAAAGTATTTCTTATATTATTCTGAATTTCTTCAGTGTTTGTTGCAGTTTCTCCCTTAATAATTTGGGTCCTCTCTTACTTTTGGTTAGTTGGGCAAAGGGTCAGTCAGTTGTGTTTATTGTCTCAAAAAAGCAGCTCTTAAATTCATCGATTCTTTGTATTGTTTCTTTTCTATTGATTTCTACTCTATTTTTTATTTCTGGCCTTCAATTAGATTTAGATTTTATTTGTTCTTGATTTCACAAATTTTCCAATTGTATCATTTGGCCATGTATTTGTTTTCTTTCTGATTGTTTAATGCAGACATTTGGAGCTGTAGATTTCCCTAAGAAGACTGCTTTCAGTGGGTACCAGAGCCCTTATTTTGTTGTGCTTTCATTTTCATTTAGCTTCAGGAAAATTTTTATTTCTTTCTTGATTTCTCTCTGACCCAGTCATCACTCAGTAATGAGTTGTTTAATCGCCATGAGTTTGTGCATTTACTAGAGATTTGTTTGCTGTCAATTATAAGTTTTATTGCATCATGGTCAGATAGGATACAGGGATTTCTCTTTTTGAGTCTGTAAAAATTTGTTTGGTGTATCAGGATGTTGTCTAATTTAGAAAACCTTCCTTGTACTATTAAGCCAATTGTGGTGTGTGTGTGTGTGTGTGTGTGTGTGTATGTGTGCGTGGTGTGTTTGAGTGGGAACATTCTGTAGATATCCGTTAGATCCAGTTAATGTATGATGTCAATTAATTCTGATGTTTTGTTACTTTTTGTTCAGATGACCTTTGTATTGGAATAAATGGGGTATTGAAATCACCTAATATTGATGGAATGATGTTAATTTATGTCTTCAATTCCACTAGTATAATTTTACGATATAATATGGCACTTATACATTTGGTACATGTGTGTTTAGGATAGTAATGACTCCTTAGCTAATATTTTCCTTGATTAGAGTAAGGTGTTTCTCTTCATCCCTTCCGATTAGTTTTAGTTTGAAGTCTGTTTATTAGGATAGTGATGCCTGCCTTCTTCCTGGTCCCATTTGATAGGAGAACTTTTGTCTATCCTTTTGCTCTAATGTGGTGCCTGTTTCCAAAGCTGAGTTTCTTATAGACGACAGATAAATGGATTTTGATTCTCAATTCACACATTTAGCCAGTGTCTTTTGAATAAAGAATTGAGCCAATTGATATTTAAAGCTATTATTGAAATATATGTATTAATTGTTTTCATTATGCTGTTGATTTTTTTCATTTGTGCTCTCAGTGGTACTTTTTGTTTTAATAAGGATGGTTTTGTATCTCTTTCCACAGTCTCTCTTCTACGCTCATTTTTCTCTTTTGCTAGAAATAATGCTTCCTGTGTTTTCTAACGTGTGGTTTGGTTATGCATTTCTTAGGCTGCTTATACTGTGAGAAATTTCGTTTTTCTTCAACTATGGCACATAGTTTTGCTGGATATATTAGTCTAGGCTGGTCACCATAGTCTTTTAGGACTTGGAATGCATTGCCCCAGCTCTTCTGGCTCTCAAAGTTTCTATGACAAGTCACTTATTATTTGGTTGGGTTTTCCTTTAAACGTGACTTTATATTTTTTTCTCCTCCACTTTTCAATACACTTTCTTTGTTATACATACCTAGAGTTTTAACTATGATATTCTGTGGGGATTTTCTTTTCTGGTCTTGTCTATTTGGTGTTCTGTGTGCTTCTTGCATCTATATAGGTGTTTGTTTCCTTAGTTTAGGAAAGTTTTCCTATGATCTTGTTGAAGATTTAGTCCATGAAAGTGGCTTGGGGTTCTTGTTGCTCATCTGTGCCTATAATTTGAAGGTTTGTTCTTTTTTCATGGTGTTCCACATTTTCTAAATATTCCTTTCCTGACATTTAAAAATTTTAATATTCCTTATTTATTTGGTCTAGATCTTCTATTGTATCTTCATGTCCTGACGTTCTATCTTCTGCTCAATTCTTTCTACTTGTATGACTTTCCTTTAAATTTTCTAGTTAAGTTATTGGTATTTTCAGTTCCATTTTCATTTTGACCTGAGTCCTCTTCAATGTTTCTATGTCCTTATTGAATTCCATTCGCAAGTTCTGGACCACTTTTGTCATTTCCATCAGCTTTATGGTTGTGTTGTCTTGGACAACACTCAGCTGTTTGTTCTCCTTAAGCTCTTTCTCCTAAATTTCCTTGAGTTGGTTTATTGAATCTTCCTTAAGCTCCTTGAAATATTTGATGTTTATGATTACTCTTTTATTGTCCTGGGTATAATCTAGATAATTTTCAAATATTCTACAAGACTGGAAGATTTTGGAGATAAGATACTGACTAGGTACTCCGCATTGTTGGTATTTTTTTAAATAAAATCTGGGCATGTGTTATTTTGTTCTGAGTCTGATATTGACTGAACTTGAGTCTAATATTGATTGAACTGAGCTTGGGGAAGAAAAGAGGATGTGGAGCTTTATTGGGCCTAGAGGTTGGAAATGGCTTGGGTGGGATGAAGTCAGATGGGCAGAGAGGACAGAACTGTACAGGACGTGCCTCCTGGTCCAAGCCTGGAGTGTGCGGGGTAGATCTGTTTGGGTGGCAAGTTTTGATGTAGCATGGACTTGTTGGATAGAAGATAGGTGCAGAGTATCCTGGCAGAAGCCTTGAGGTGAGTTGGGATCCAGGCAATGGAGGCCTGACTAAGCCACTGCACTGGATGTAGGACCTGGGATAGATATGGTGGGTTGGAGAATAGGTATGGATGGGAGGTTAGGGTTACTAACTGGATGGGACCCAAGAGAAGGAAGTGGGATGTCTGGCTGGGTGGAGAAGTTGGATGATGTGAACAAGGACCTGTGGGTGGTGGCAGATAGGATGGGTCTGGGCTAGGCCCTGGAGAAGGAAGTTTATTTACTGTTCAGTGTAAGGATGGAAGTATGCGTGTGGGTGAGCATATTTGGATGTCAGCCAGCTTTCAAAATTCAGCTCTTTTTCCATCATTTGGCCTTGGGGATTGAGCTCAGGCCATCAGACTTGATGACAAATGCCATTACAGACCTCTCACCAGTCCTGAAAGACCTCAAATTTCTGTAGAAGAAAACTATAAGGTTTGGAAGAAAATGTGCACTGTGGGAGATAATGGCAGACTAAACTCTACCGAAGAAAATAGTGAATTGGAGACAAAGAAACTGTCTAAAATGACACATGAACACACATAAAGGAAAAGAGTGCTCGTAAGATCAGTTAATTGCGGCAGAAAACCTATCATCCTTGTAATTTAAGTCCTTGAAGGAAAGCATGAAGAAAAAACATCTAATAACAGTGATTGGATTTTCTCCATTTTATGGAAGCCCTTTGACAGCTTTAAGAAGCTCAACAATCCATAGTCATAACAAGCATGAAGAAAACAACACTAAGGCACACCATAGTCAAGTTGCTCAAAAGCAATGATAAGAAGAAAACTTGAAAATCAGCCAGAACAACAACAAAAATGGTGACTTATTCTTTTCAAAACCCAATGCATGTAAGACTGCAACAAGGTAGCATCAATAATGTAGGTAAAAAGAGAACAGAATTAGACTTCTATACTTAGTAAAAATGTCTCTCCAAAATTGAAGAAAGTAGGTTGGAATGGTGGCTAGATAGAGGAATCATTCATTAAGGGCACTTGCTGCTTGATTTGGAGGTGCAATCCTCTAACACTAACACACAGAAGGCAGATGGATCTTTCTGAGCTTGAGGCTACCCAGGTCTACTCAATGAGTTTTAGATAATTCAGAGCTACATAGTGAGACTCTGTCAAAACACACACACACACACACACACACACACACACACAAAATAACAAAGAGCAACAGCAGTGGCAGCAGCAGAAACAACAACAAAAGAGTACTTGCTGGTCTTGCAGAGAACCTGGGTTCTGAATCCAGCAGTCACATTGTGGCTCACAAGCATCTGGAACTCCAGTTCTGGGGGATTTGCTGCCCACTTCTGGCCTCTCGGCACCAGACATGTTCAAGGTATATATAGTATTACTAGTCTTTTGTTTATTCTCTCTGTGTGTGTGTGAGAGAGAGAGAGAGAGACAGAGACAGAGACAGAGACAGACACACACACAGAGATAAAGAGAGAGAGTGCATGAAGTTGGAGTAGTGAGAGAGGCTGGGAGGATCTGGGAGGCGGCATTGGGGGAGGGGAAAACACGATTAAAATATGCTCTATAAAATATTTAAATAAAACAATAAAATTAAAAACAACCTCCCCAACCAAAATACATCTTTAAAAAATGGAATAGAGTCATAAATTTTTGTTTTAAAGATGTACACGTTGAAAGAATTGTTCGCAGATCTGCTGGCCAGGAAATGCTATAGGCAGTACTCCTTGATGTGTGAACATGATAGCACACAACAAGGAGATCCTAGAAATGAGGGGCATCACAACTGCCCACTGCATGGGGAATACACAGTCTGCTAGTACCGTGTAAAGCTTTGAAAAGGTAATTGACTAGTAAGTAAGTAGCAATGTTGGTAGGGAACATATACTACAGAGCAAAACAGCACAGATGTCAGAAGGGAATGTGGAAGCCCTGGCTTCTGGTGGCATGATAGTGGCTTGCAACCTGAAAGTGGAAAGTTAAAAGTGAGTGTTCTAAGCCCTTAGGCCACTATTACTACACCAAATGAAACAAGCTCCCACAACAGAAAGAGGTGGGATAGGTAAATAACCTGAAAGTGTTCAGAGACGAAGAGAACCAGGAAAAGTGAGACAAACAGAAAGTCAGTATGGAATCTGTGTCTTTTTCTGACCCACAAATAGCCATGTTTCAGTTGCATTTAACCATTCTTGAAGTTCCTGGTAGATGGCAGGGATACTGAGATCTGTATCAGTTGCCTTTCCTAAGGTTGGATGAGTTTCTTCTCTCCCCTTTCCCTCCCCCTCTTCCTTTCTTCCTATCTTAGCAACACTGAAGCTCAAACCCAGGACCTTGTGAATGGCAGGCAAAAACTCTAAGCACTGAATTAAATTTCCAAGTCCCCCTCCCCTTTTGTGTTATTTTATTTTGAGAAAGTGTATTACTAAGTTCTTCAAACTATCCTTGAATTCATTCTCCATCCCAGGCAGACTTTGAACTTGTGGTATCTTGCCTCAGTTTTCCTAGCAGCTTGGAATATAATTATTCTTTGTAGTTAGTGATCATTGTGTGCTGGTTATGGTGAAGAATTCTGGAACGTAGCATGGCAATCATGAAGTGTGAATGATATACTACCATTATCTTTTGTTTATTTGTATGCATGTGTGTGTATCCGGCGAGTGTGTGCCACATGTGTGTGTGTACCCAATGAGGCCAGAAGAGGGCAT
This sequence comes from Ellobius talpinus, assembly GCA_001685095.1. Taxonomy (NCBI): domain Eukaryota; kingdom Metazoa; phylum Chordata; class Mammalia; order Rodentia; family Cricetidae; genus Ellobius; species Ellobius talpinus. The sequence goes on from LOJH01011810.1 coordinate 9,481, forward strand.
TGGATCTCCTCAAGCTGGAATTGCAGGTGTTCTACAAATGGAACTCCTGTCCTTTGCAAGAGCATTGCATGCTTTCAACCCTGGAGCCATCTCTCCAGTCACTAGTATTATTCCTCCAAGTACATTTTTCCAACTAAGAGTTACCCAAATGCTAATAAAGAAGTCATCATTGTTTGCAATTTTGATACTGACAAGAAGAGTTCCTTTCTACAAAATGCATGCAATACGAAAATACTGCTTTATAGAAAGAATAATAGTATTGTTGTTTTTTTAGCCATAAAGTCTTATTTATTGATATCAACTATACTTTAAAAAGTTGGTGTGGAAGCATTTAACTTGTGACATTCATAATTTCAGTAATTCACAGCTGCTCTGTTATTTGTCTACCTACTGTTATCAAGGTCTGGGGACCAGCTCACTGTCTCCTGGAGACATTCTGACCTCATAGATCATCTAACCAACCACACTATAAGAAAATGCTCGGGCTTTCATTTGCCATGCTGCAAATCCTCAGGCACTGTGCTTTAAAGTTTTGACTAGCAAGTGCAAGATCTGATCAGGTTACAGTGGAAATTATGTGCCCAGGCGCGGCCTTTGGCTTCTAATTGAGTGGCCCAGTAGGTGTAAATTAATATATCACAGCAGAGCTTTGCTGCGGGTGCAACCGCACTGTGTCTGCAGCTGCTTTGCAGAGGGAAAACTCTCCCTCATAGAGACACCACTTAGTGCTTGTGTCTAAAGAGTAGAGATTCCTTCTCAGCTGCAGTGTGTGCTCCACTTCAGCTTCTATGTAGACCGCTTACAAGAGGCATGTTGCTTGGTTTCAGGTAAGAAGTCACTGACAGATTTACTTTACCTTGCTAATCTTTTAGGTAACTTTTGTTACTGAGGTTTTAAAATTTGCATTTTGGGGAGTACTGGCCGAAGGTCTGATATATACCTTGAAGTTATTTTAAGGGACATGAGGAAGTGCTAAAAGGTTCTTGATTCAGTATTTAGGAAAAAAATAAAAATGGAAATCAATGAGCATCATTAAGACCAATAGCAACCATTTTCTAAAACATTGTCTTTAATGACTGCATGTATATGTGTGTCACCCATGCCATTTTAGCAAGCCAGCATAGAGTCTGAAAATTAGAATTTACAGTCATCCTGCTCATTACAAAGGGCGACAAAAGCCCAGTTGTCCTAAAGTCCATAGTTAATGCCTAAGTTGTACCTTATTGCCCAAGGTTCACACCTCAAATATTTAGTACTTAAATATTGACTATTCAGTAAAGGTAACATTTCCAGTAGGAAGGGTAGCATGAGCAGACTCACGATCAATGTGTGTGATGGCGGAATTGGAGATGAAAGCAAGGAAAGCATGTCCATCAAGGTGAGGTTGTGCAAAACGAATTATTTCTACCCACTCTTCATGGAAGTACCAATTGGGGCAAACTTACACATGGAGTGACTTGGTAATATCTTTCAAGAATTAACTTGCACATGCCTTTGGCTCAGCTATGCCAGTGTTGCAATTTTCTCTGCCAGGAGCTAACACTGAAAAAATATATGCATAGATGTTGTGAAAGCGGGAAACAACTTTCACATGCATCAGTGGACATCTGCTAAATAAGCGAGCAATAATTGTACCATTGCAAAGAAAGAAGTTTAGTTTTATTAAGGGCAACTGAAGTTTTTCACCTTGTATATTTTAAGGGTGGGATGCTGACTCAGAGTAGCAAGCACACTATGTTTTTGTATGGCAGAGTAGCAAGCACACTATGTTTTTGTATGGCAGAGTAGCAAGCACACTATGTAAGTGTCCACAGGTGGATCTGTGTGTCTGTCTGTGTGCTGGTATTTTGTAAATCTTTTCCAAATTCTTGCGACAAGATTCAGTTCAGGGGGTGAGACTGAAAGCTGAAATGGAGAGAGATATCTATTCGCTTCTAGTTTACTGCCTTCATTCTCTTTGAGTTTATTTTACTTATTGGTCATGATGGCGTACACCTTTGAGTCCAGTACTCTGGAGGCAGAGGACAACCTTGTCTGCATAGCAAATCCCAGGGCAGTCAGAGCTACAAAGTGAGACTCTGTCTCAGAAAAACCAAAATAATTAAAAAAGTAAAAACTAAAAATAATAAAATAAAAAAACTTGTTTCTTTTTAAAATCAACAGTTATAGTCATATACAAAACTAAGCTATTTATATGCCACATCGATAAAAGGACTCAGGAGAAACATAGACAAAAAATTCCTTAATATTTTATTCAGACATATGACCATAATGATAAGGCAGGGAAACTGGGACTTGACAATTCTCTGTTGTGGTCGGGATCGTAGACTTTAGTTTGAATTTACTATTTACTTTTGTATTCTGAAGAAAGTAACCATTTGTTTGGCTTTGTTACTAAATAATTCTGTTTTACTAAGGAAATCTTATATGTTACAATCCAAGTTAGGAGAGTTAATTTAATGCTTTTTCATCATGTTATGTTTTTGAAAAATAATAAATCATAAAAAAGTGACAGTCAAGTTTAACCTTGGAAATGTCCCTGTTTTTTGTGCAATTAGATGAAGAATGGATGGGTTATGGCAGGGTGCTGGCTGCTGTCCTGGGGGGGTGAGGGTGGAAGGATAAGCCCTCTTTTCTTATTGAACTTAACCCTTGAGATGGAGCCCAAGGGTGCTATGATTTATGTAAACTTTTGTTCACTTTTGGTTATTAAATTTTGGGTTTTTTTAGTTAGTCAATTTTGTTCAATTTTGATAAATTCAATTCAAAACAATTTAAACTGTTTATATCTATGTATGTGTGTATATATATATAACGAATTCCACCATAACTCTTGTCTTAATAGTTCTTAATTACAGTCTTTTTATTTTATTCTTCTTTCTGCTACTTTTTCTTATATCTTTTTCATTATATTTATTCATATTCTTCATCTTTTTTATTTCAAAATTGTGTTTAGTTATTCTAGAACAGCTAGGGTTAAAGTACAAGAGTACCTATAATAATCTGAGTCTTACTAGAAGAGATGTCTACCAGTTGTTCTTAACTATAAGCCATTTCTAGTCTCTTTTCTTTCTGCCCAACCAAAAACATGCAAGAATTCCTCCTCCATGCTCCCTCCCTCTTCCCTCTCCCCCTCATCCCTCTCTTCCTCCCTCCCTCCCTCCCTCCTTCCCTCCCTCCTTTCCTTTCATTGCTGGTTTCGAACCTGGGACATGACACAGACTATGTTGTCATTCTCCTCTTCATCGTAATACCCAGCTCCTTGGGTCATTTTTGTTATAATGACTCTGGAGTGGTGCTTGCTGCTCTTGCCCAGGGGTTGGAAGCTAGGGGTGTTATTCAACCCTTTCCAGCTCACAAGAACACTTCTAACAAAGAATTAACCAGTCCTGATGCTTAGCATTAATTCTGAGTTTGAGATCTTACTAATTGTGTGTGTGCGTATGTGTGCACGAGATGGGATAAAGTTTCCAGGTGAGACTTATGATATTTCATTTTGAAGGTATTTACATATATATTCAACCAGACTGACTAGACATCTCAGCTGAACTGACATGGTTTCCCAAGATCAAGTCAACTGACTGCATGTGTGATGACTTTCCCGTGTTAATTTGAGTGATGACTATAAGATAGCAAAGGACCAGGATGCTGAAGCTTAAGAGACTGTGTTCTCATGTACAGGTACCAAGTCTTAATTTCCCCATCAATCAGATTTATAAGCAAAGGAAATTTAAGTACAATTCTCATTGAATGTTGTAAATTGTTGTACTTCAGGATTCATTAACGGAAAGGTCTGAGTGTTTAAAACTTGGTGAAGGATCATTAAGATGGAACTCAACTGTCAAATAACAGCATTTAGGACTTTTTAAACAATCAATCCCGGCTCATTGTTTACGGTATTTGCCTCACAAGTCACAAAGAAAATCATTTTTAAAGAGGACCAGGGTGTGGTAGTACATACTTGTGATCTAGAATTCAGTAGATTGTCAGGGTCAAGAGTTCAAGGCCAGCCTGTCCTACCTGGCAAGATTCCATTTCATAATAAACCAAATGAAACAGAATAAAGGAGGGAACCAGGTACTTACTCATTTCTACATGTGTAGGTTATTATTTATTATTTATTAAACATAAAATTTAATTTAATGTGTTTGAATTTTTCCCTGCATGTATGTCTGTGCACCATGTGCTTGCCTGGTATCCTCAGAGAGCAGAAAAGGGCATCAGATCCCTTGTTACTAGCATTGTATTGGAGGTTGTGAGCAACTATGTGGGTGTTGGGAATTTAACCTGGGTCCTCTGAAAGAGTAGCCAGTTCTCTTAACTACTGAGCCACAATCCAGCCTCTGTTTACCTTACTCTGATACAGGCACTTCTGGCATCATATTGTAGCGAGATAGTAAAAATAAACGTGCAAAATGGTCTTAATGTTTGTGGACAGTGGCCGTGTTGTGGTCTCCTGGTGTTTCCTCCAGTCTTCAACAGCTATCTATTGGTTATACATGCACTACACATATGGTTGTGAGGTTTAAGACTGCATACACCTGGGGATCCACTTAAAGGGCAACAAGAAGTAAGATTAAAATTTAGTACATAAGCTCAATACATTGAAATATTGAGAATCAAGATGTTTGGTTTGTTTCTAAAAACTTAACCAAATTTTGGGACTGGGAAGATGGCTCAGTTGGTAAGAGTGCTTGTTATTTACGCATGAGGACCTGTATTCAGAATCTTCAACATTCAGGTAGTGGTGGCTCATGCCTTTGATCCCAGTACTTGGGAGGCAGAGGCAGGTGAATCTCTGTGAGTTTGGGACCAGCCTGGTCTAAGCTACAGAGAAACCCTGTCTCGAAAAACCAAACCAAACCAAACCAAAGGGAAAAAAAGCCTGTTTAACAAACAGAATCCTCAACACTCATGCTAGAGCCCAACATAGCCATAGCTATGCAAACCTGTTACTCCAGCGCTGTGGGAAGGAGAGGCAGGGTTTGCTGGACACCAACTTCACCTTCAGTGATAGAACCTGTCTTCAAGGAGTGAGGCAGAGAGTGATAGAGTAGACACTCACTGTTCTACTCTGTCGCTGTATGCACAGACACACGTACCTCCACACACATGCAAATCTACGACTTTCCCACCGACCCCACCCTTGATTCCCAAGTGCAGCTTGAACCATGTTCATATTCCCTGGGGACTTCCAGTAAGGGATAAACATCCTTTTATGCCATGTGAACAGTTGCAATCTTTTAAAACTTGAGTTAGCTTCTAACTTGTTATCTATCCCATATACTCGCAGTATTCCCAAATCTCTCTGAGGATTCCCTTTATGTGCAGGATTTAATGGATTTATTCTCTCTGGACACGCATCCTGCCCATGTATGTGTGTGTGTGTGTGTGTGTGTGTGTGTGTTTCTAGAGCCATTGTCTCACTATGAAGCTGAGGATGGTTATGAAGTTAACCTTGAGTTTGTAGTTATCTTCCTAACTTAGTCTCTGTGATATAATTCCTGTTCTACCATGTTCAGGTTGTGCACGTTATTTTTCTGATGTGATATCAGGGTCAAATGTTTTGCCTTATAGACTGTTTAAAATTTGTGTGGCTCCCTGCTATGATTGTTCTTTAAATATGTCAGACAGATAACACTGAGAAATATTCAAATGATGCTAAAAGATTTTTATACTTTTCTTTAAATATTTTATTTTTAACTATGTAGGTATATGTGTGGGAATTTGATCATGTGAGTGCTTTTACCTAGGAGGAAAGTTGGTAGCATAATCACCCTCACTCCCCGGATTTGGAGTTACATACAGTTGCCAGCACAGGGACCTGAACTTCTGGAAGAGCAGGTAGTGCTCTTAACCCCTATGAACTCTTTCCAGCTCCAACTTCTCTGTAAAACCAAGACTAGCATTAAAAAAAAATGGAACCCTTTGTTTTGAGCTGTAGATCTACAATATGTGGGAAGTCACCAGAAGACAGGATAGAGGTCATAACTTTCCACCCTTCCTTCTCAGTATTTACTACCCGAGGAACATCACAATGGCAAAACCTTGAAAATGCATTTCCACCATGTACATATGTAGTTCAGACAGGAAAAACATTCTAAATTACATTTACTTATTTAAACTTTTGTGTGTATTTACACCCTGGTGCATGTGTGGAGGTCAGAGGAGAAGCTGCAGAAGTTCTAGGAACAGAATTTAGGTCAGCAGGACTGCAAGACTAATCTAGCTGGCTTTGCTAGGTCATTTTTTTACCATATATGCAGATTTATTTGACCACTGCTGAGGTCAAGATGCAGCACTAGTTCCTAACCATGGAGGTCCCCCTCCTGCTTCCTTCTAGGCATGTCCAACACCCATCCACACCCGACCCCTGACTACTAGTGAACTGTGGTTTTAACTTTTCAAAAATGACTAGAGATTGTCTTCCATTTTGCTGGATGTATTCTGTGCTTAGGGTTAGTTTCAATGTGTGCTAAAGGTTTATGTAAAATGCGTCATGTTATTTTTTTTATCACTTTGTAACTCTTAGAAAATTCAGCCCACACACATACACACACAATTTTGAGATACGACTTCATTGTGTAGCCCTGGCTGGATTAGAACACACAGAGATCTGCCTGTCTCTCTTTCTTGGGTGTTGAGATTTAAAGGGAAGCTGCAGAGGTGGGATTTGATGACATGAATGCTTGGACCAAAACTCTTGTCCTTTAGAAGTGCGAGTGTTAGTGTTTAATGACTGAGTTGTCTCCAGCCCTCAGTATATTTTTGAGTTTTTTTCATATACATAGATGTTACCTATTTCATAAATAGCATCTAGAGTCAGTGTTTTTTTTCTTTCTTCCCTCCTCTCTTCTTTTTCTTTTCTTTGTGTTACTTCCCTCCCTCCTTCTTTCTCTTTTTTTCCTTCTTTTTTTCTGAGTAGACCGCGCTATATTGTCTACACTGGCCTTACAACCCTTTTGCCTCAGATTCCCAAGTGGTACAGTTTATGTTCATATATGTCATCCACATGGCTTGGGAAGGGGTGACACAGACTTTTGTTTCATAAATAAAAAGAGAAAAAACTATTTAATACAAAATGAATGCTGAAACCAAGGTGCTAAGCAAGGTAGTGGTGGTGCATGCCTTTAATCTGAGCACTCAGGAGGCAGAGGCAGGCAGGTCTCCGAATTGTTGAATTCTAGCTGAGTTAGAGGCCAGCCTGGTCTATAGAATGAGTTCCAAGACATCCAGGGCTACACAGAGAAACCCTGTCTCAAAAACAACAACAACAGAACCCCAAACCAAAGCAAAGCAAAGCCAAACCTGGAAAACAAGGGCTATGTCTGTATGTTTGTCTTCTAGAATTAGAGAAGTAGAGATGACTTTGATGACTTTTTTGCTTTTTTTTTTGGAGATGGGTCTTACTCTGCATCTGCAGCCCAAAATGACCTGGAATTCATCGGAGAGTCCAAACTGGTCCCAAGCTCATAGCACTCATTTCTCTCTGTTTCTTACGAGCTGGGCACCACATCTGACTACAAATATAGTTATTTATGCTTTAATTCTAGGAATGGAAAAGCAGTTGTGTGAGCCATTGCTGCCACCTCAATCTTTCTGACCCAGCGCTGTGGTAGGAGGCACAGTGACAAGGATGTAGATGTTTGCTGCTGTAACTGTGGGACCTGTCACTCTTCTTTGACAGTTATGGCCGTACTTAGTTTTCTGTCTTGGAGATGCATGCACGTCCCCTGGAAAGAAAACATTTATCTTTCCCTCTGAGGAAGAACAGGTACACTAGGTGCGTCGTGTATGAGACCAGCCTCATTTCTAGCAAATGAAAGTCAGACAAAAAGATTGCTTTATCAAATTTGATGTTTTAAAAGCAGCTATATAATAGGATATTCAAGGAAAAATGAAAGGAGTAACCATATGAAAAAAATTAGATTGTTTAAAAAAACACAGCATGAAATGAGTAAGAGAAAATCTCACAGCTTTTGATCTTAAGAGAGCAGTCATATAGACAGGAATTTATTATTTATGAAGTCAGTACAGAGATCTCCAGAATCTCCAAAGTGCAAAGGATTCAAAGGATGGGGAACAAACTGGCTCAAAGCCTGGGATTGCTATGTGACAAAGAGCATTGTGCGGACGGTTCACCTTCCACAGTTCTGAGCTCACAGCACTGCAGCCCTGCTAGAGCAGGTCTTTGTGAAGGAAGTGGGCTCTCTCTGCTGTGCGGTAATGCACTTGCTGTAATGAGCGTGTTTACTGGCAGAAGTATTTTTACCTGCAAATGAAAAGGATGTATTGTAATAAAATCATTTTGAGTTCCTATTGATGCCCTTTTCCCCCTTTCATCAAAAATTTCAGAATGGTTATAACATTCCCGATGAAAAAAAACCATTTTATTCTTCACTTTTAATTTTCCTACTCTTTTTCTCTAAGAAAATTTACATTATCTCTGTGAGGCTTGGTAAAATTTTATGCTATTCTTTAAATAACCAGTGGCAATCACATTGGGTTACCTGAGACTCTGCCCTAATTAACAGTGACAAATGGTGACTCACAGGGCAAAGACCAAGTCTTGGGAGCATGAGGTCAGCTTCTCTACATAACACCTAATGGAACTGTCATTTCTCAGGGTCCCCAGTCAAAGTCATGGTGGCGACAGGGTGTGCTCATCACTAAGGTGCCATGTCTGGCATCTAAATAGAATCCAGTAGTTCTGGTGGAGCCAGGTTATTAGAGTCTAATTGTCACTGTCTCATAAATTCTTTTGTGGTCTTTGTGTATTGGTTCACTTAAATATTCAATGTATCTAGCTAGAAGCAGTTATTAAAAGGTAATCATCTTGTAAATTTTTATTCTCAATCCCAAAACAGCTCATGCATTAATAAACAGCATCGAGATAGAATACAAATATGCATGAATAATGCAAGGTTTTTCTGTGCTCTTGGGTTATAAATCCAACACTGTTGATCAGAGCTCTGGGGAAATAAGGAGTCTCTTCTCTTTATACTATAGCTCACGTTCACCTGGAGAATTTGTACTTTAATCAAAAATGTTTTTATTAATCTGCTCTTTGCAATAGAGTTATTTAAACTCATCATCATCTTAAGTTTATTTCACTTTATTACTTTCTGGCTTGCCTTCCTAGAGTTAGCTATGAATACACAATGGACTCCCAGTGAACAAGCTGTGCTTGCTGGAAGGCAGCAATGATGCTCTTGTCCCCAGCTCAGAAACACAGCACATCCAACCCTCCTAAGACATTTAGACACTGATCAAAAGCGGACAGAGTCAACAACCAGAGAAATCCAAACACTTAAGGGGTTAGTGCTTCCTTAAGTCTCCTGATTGACAGCTCTGGACTTGCCTAGTGACACTGTCATCTGAGGAGTCCTGCACTTTCTTTCCCAGGTTTTCTGAAGTCTCTTTAGTGTCAGAAGGGGACAAACCCCTGTGGTACTGCCAGGCCCCTCTCTGTCAGAAGGCGAAGACCTGGACTAATTCATTGCAGTGCGGTTTAATTAAACTGCACCGGAGTTGTTTCCCTGGTAAAATAAGTGTGGGAAGAGAATGTGTGTCAAAAGGGACATGCCCCTCACTGTGTGTGCTTTATTGTCACACCGAAGCTAATATATTGTGGGAATTCCATGGAGTCGATGATAAACTGTATTATAGAGCTCCATAAAATGGCATTCTACTAGTGCAGGCTACTGTAGCTTGCAATTCAATTAATCCTCCTAACTTATTATATTTGAGCTGTATGTGAGGTCTCATAAATTTATTATACTCCTTTCATCTAAAATAAGCTGCACAATTGTTTCTCCTCTCAAATAAAACTCTTATTACTTGTTGTGTCTGTCTCTAAAAATGTAATAGCCACTTGTAAGAAATATAGTTACTGGCCGAGAAATGTAAACTGCATTTGACGTGCAGTCTACTCGAAAATTAAAAAATTTGATTAAGCCTTGTATGAGTGCAAATCTCAGAGTATGAAGACCCACTGGATTTTTATCTCAGGTTTCTGGAGCTACTAAGGTCATGCCAACAATGTCTTTATACTTTTCACTTTTTATATCTTGTGCACGACAAAAGAATTTACTTATAATACTCTTTTTCCTCCATCACTTATGAAGGAGGCCAATAGGAAGGCAGAGGTAACAGTGTCTTTAAGGCCAAGTGCACATACAGTGTATGTACAAGACATAGAGTGGAGGGACACAAGCATGTGTTAAGTAGGTGGGATTGTGAGAACAATAAAAGGTTGTTATTTCCTTGGTGTATGTCCTTCCTAATCTCATGTATACATTATGAGTATGTTGACAGACTACAGTTTTGAATACTTAGTTAACAGTAGCACCAAGATTTATGTTTCTATTTAACAGGTTAGCTTCTAGAAATACACAAGAGCAGTTGTGAAATTTCATCTATTGTCTTGTTTTGCAATAGAGGGAATTGAACCTGGGGCCTTGCATGGGGCAGGCAAGTGCTTTTCCATGGAGTGCACTCAGCTCTCATTAGGATATATTAGCTGTTGGCTGCAGGTTGTAGTTCTGCTGAGTTTAGGAAACCCAGGTGCCTGGAAAAGTAATGAAGCTGCTTGTGTTTCAGGGGAGGTTGATAGCCGTGGCCACGGAGCAGAGGTTGATTTTATATTTAGAGCCTTCTTTCTAAAGTTGCCCTGGAAACGAAAGTGCACACACTAGACAAACATACACTTTTAAGTTTTTATTGGAGTATGATGTTGTAAATAAAACACACAAGGGATTTCTCCTGCATTTGGAAGTGCCACTGTAAGTCTATAAAGTGCATTTATTATTACTGGTGTGTGTGTGTGTGTGCGCGCGTGTGTATGTATGTGTGTGTACGTGTGTGCGTGTGTGTGTAATACATGTAATACATGGACCATTAAGTGTGGGCATGTGGGTGCCACGATATGCATGTGGAGGGCAAAAGATAACTTTTGGGAGCTGGTTTTCTCCTTCCACTGTGGATTCTAGTTTTTCAACTCAGGTTATCTTGAATTATCTCACCAGCCCTACGAATCTTTTAAAGTAAGTATAAAGTGGCACATGACAATATATAAAGAAAAAAGCAAAACAAACAACAAAGTGACTTTATAGGCTTTAGTCATTAAAATTATAGATAATACTTAATATGCTTGTAGCTTAGAAATACAGAGAACATTTCAGAATTGGAAAATGTCTTTATAAAAATCCACTGTTATAGTTTTTGCCTGAAAATGTAAGGCAAAACTAATTTTGGAATGTTGTGTTTCATTTAGGTGCTAACTCAGAATCTCTGGTGAGGAACTCGACAGCAGAGGCTTCAGCACAGTCTCATTAGCACCCGAGCAAACACTGACTCTTTAGAAGTATATGTGACAAAGGGAGAAAGCAATTTTTACCCCCTATATACAAATGCCACTGAGAACTGGATTAAGAGCTGATCACATTTCAGTAAGTATTGTGTGACATCTAGTAGGTATATGAAAATATTAAGGGACTTTTTCTCAGTGCTTAGGACAAGAGTGGTTATTATTTGGAAATATACTGAAAGTGGTTCACCAAAATAGTTTCAAATCAGGAAAATTTTCTAGTTGTCAAGTAAAAGGAGAGTGACAAATGTAAAATTCTTTATTTTTAGTAGCAATGTTTATTTCTAAATCATATCATAGTTTGAGGTTTTGGTCTAATTCGTGTAAGTTGCTGGGACGGAACTGTCACATGGGTTAGCAGTAAAACAGCATTCCATGGGAGCAATGGTAATGTTTTGAAAGTGCAGAAGCTTGGAGTTAGTCCTGTCTCCTTATTTGACTGAATGAATGAATTGCTCTCCAATGGCAAAGAATCAACAGCATGGAATTTTGCACATTACATAGTTAAGGAAGGTCACGCTGTCTGACTTTATGGCATCCAGCAACAAATTCCTGTGCTGATGGTTCTGCACACTTCCAGGAAACACCGTATCTTTGTTCTGATGGTTCTGCACACTGCCAGGATGCACCGTATCCCTGTGCTGATGGTTCTACACACTGCCAGGAAGCACCGTATCCCTGTGCTGATGGTTCTGCACACTGCCAGGAAACACTACATCCCTGTGCTGATGGTTCTGCACACTGCCAGGAAGCACTGTATCCCTGTGCTGATGGTTCTGCACATTTCCAGGAAACACCGTATCCCTGTGCTGATGGTTCTGCACACTTCCAGGAAGCTCTGTATTCCTGTGCTGATGGTTCTGCACACTGCCAGGAAGCATCATTGCAAAGTGATGTTCTTCATAGCTTCAGTATTTGAAGATCACTATGAGCTACAGCAGGGACATCAGTACAGATTGATTTGTTAGAAGGGAAAGTCATGTTTTGGGGACCACTATGCTAGGGAGAGGATGTTATAGAAGTCTAGGAAGCCAGTTTTAAGCAGACAGTGCCCAGGTACAATGGACAAACTTAGCACGGCAAACTTAAGACATTCTCAAGAAACCAGGATCCTGGTGAAAAGCCAAAATTTCTGTCTTCACTACTTAAAAACTCATTAATTTTAGTGGCACACTAAAACTACCAGTCAGTCACTCAACATAAACTTATTTAGTTCTCATTCATGTTTGGATTATGGGTGACAGAGCAGAAACACACAGTTAAACATAATAGTGCACAGGATGCTGGGAGAGCAGAACAGTGCACAGAGCACAGCAGGAAGACAAAAGCAAGCCATCCAGACAATGGCAGATGCACTGCACCATTTTGATTTTTTAAAGCAATCAGTAAATCTTAAAAATTTGTTTATGTGTATCTGTGTGAGTATATGTGCACATACATTATCACACTTATGCACTTAGAGGTCAGAAGAAAACCTTGGTGTCCTCTACCTGTCACTGTCTATTCCTTTGAGGCAAAGTCTGTTCTTGAACCGGGAACTCATGCTTTCTCTGCTAGGCTCTTGGGCAAAAGAAGATGATCCTCTTGTCTCTGCCCTGCATGGAGCTGGGTTACAGTTCTATAGAGGACTCCTACTTTCTTTTCATTTTATCGTGGATGTTTTCAAATGTTGTGAACATCTTTGAGATAGGATATTAATAGGGTGTGTTGTGAAATTTTATTCTCTGGGAGAAATATAAGATCCCAAATATAAGATCTCCTTAAGATCCCAAAGACAAACTGAGGTACAATTACACCTAAGGAACCGATGAGTTTATTATTAGACATTCTTTCAGATCATAGATGGTGGGTGGGTGGTTATGGGAAAGAAATATAGACGTTATAGGCAAGAAAATAGGCGGACTTACAGTAGCCATACTGGAAAGTCCTCACGCAGAGGTTATTTAAGTTATGTAGATTGAACACCCTCCCCTCATCTTTTCCCAAATACTTCCTCTAGCTCCTGCCCCCAAATCACATGTAATTAGGGCAGAATTGCATACATTTGAATGGGTGAGTGGATACTCAGACGAGGGTTCAAGGACCATCTCTCTTAGAAGGAGGTGTCAGGGTTCTATATATGAGGGACAGTAAGTGGCCAAGAGGCCTTGCTATGAGGAGCTTTTATGAACAGGGCCCAGAAGAATTCCTGAAGATGGTGGCTAATTGACTTGGAGGACAGTCCTGTTCAACAAAGGGTCTCACAAAGACGATTGTACAATTCAATGTGCCTGGTAAGTGTGCCTACAGTGTAAAGAAAGTAAAGTAAAGAAAGAAAGCAAAGAAAGTGTAAAGTGCAAGAAAGACAAGACCCTGTGACAGTGGCTCATGAGGAGGGGAATTTCATTCTCAAAAAGTGGTAAATAATTTGAGTGATTAAACAGGACCTTGGAAAGCAAGCTGAGATGCAGTCGGAGGCTCCTTATTTGTTCCCTGCTGCTCTGACTCAAAATAATCATTCAGAAAAAAATAATCATTCAGAAACTGTATTATTTGCAATACTGTTTGGCCAATAGCTTAAGTGTATTTCTGGCTAACTCTTATATCTTAAATTAACCCATTTCTATTAATCTGTGTATTGCTACATGGCTGTGGCTTACCGGCAAGGTTTCAGTACATCTGTCTCCTGCATGCATGCATCTGTCTCCTACATGGCTTCTCACTGACTCTGCCTACTTTCTCCCAGCATTCAGTTTAGTTTNTATCTTAAATTAACCCATTTCTATTAATCTGTGTATTGCTACATGGCTGTGGCTTACCGGCAAGGTTTCAGTACATCTGTCTCCTGCATGCATGCATCTGTCTCCTACATGGCTTCTCACTGACTCTGCCTACTTTCTCCCAGCATTCAGTTTAGTTTTCCCCGCCTTGCTCTATTCTGCTCTATCACAGGCCAAAACAGCTTCTTTATTCATTAACCAATAAAAGCAACGCATATACAGAAGGACTTCTCACATCACTGAGAGTTGAAGTTGGATTCTATAGGCTGGTAAGTGCTATTATTTGGCAAGGGGAGTCATATTATAGATAGTATTAAACATATTGTCTTAGTTAGGTTTCTATTGCTGTGCAAAGACCACATAATCACAACAGGTCTTATAAGAAAACATTTGATACAAGTGGCTCTCTTACAGTTTCAGAGGTTCAGTCCATTATCATCACAGTATGCAGACAGACATGTCCTAGAGCTGAGAGTCCTACATCTTGATTCAGGAAGTTGACTGACTGTCACATGAGTGAAGCTTGGGAAAAGAGACCTTAAAGCCTGCCCCACAGTAACACATTTCCTATAACTAGATTACACCTATTCCAACAGGGCCACATCTCCTAATAGTGCAACACCCTTTGGGGGGCCATTTGCTTTCAAACCACCACATTCTACTTCCTGGCCACCAAATGTTTGTATCAGTATCATCATGCAAAAATGCAGTTAAGTCAACTTCAAAAGTACCCATAATCTATAACAGTTTGATAGTTCCAAACTTTCAAAGTTCAAAGTCTAAAATTTCTTCCGAGAAACATGTAATCTCTTAACTATAAATTAAAATTAAAACAGAGATCACATACTTTCAACATATAAAAGCATAGGATATACATTACCATTCCAAAATTAAGAAAGGAAGTACTGGACCAAAATAAGACCAAAAACAAGCTGGGCCAACTCCAAATTCTGCTTTGAAATGCTCTTCAGTTTTGTTGACTGCAATACACTTCTCTTTCTTGGGCTGGTTTCACTTCCTGTTAGCATCTGTCCTTAACAGGTATCCCACAACTCAGGCATCTCTACCATCTTGGGTTCTCTAAGGCAATCCAGGTGTTAACTGCACAGCTTCATGCAATGGCCTCTCTACTAGGGCTCTATTCAGGGACACCCCAGACACATCCCTGGCCTCAGCAGCTTTCTTTAGGCACAGAAACAAATTGCATAACCTGGCTTTTCTATACTTAACTCTAAGGCCAGAACCATGTGGCCAAAGCTGCCAAGTTCTGGTGCTTACTGGGGCCAAAACATGTCTCCCTTGTTCATTTGCATCTTTACTAGCTTCCTGTCCTTCACTGCCTAAGGTTGGCTGTCCTGAAACTTGCTCTGTATACCAGGCTAGCACCAAACTCAGAGATCTGCCAGCCTCCGCCCTCCCAGTGCTTGGATAATATGTGTGCTCCACCACACACAATTCTAAGGGTTTCTTTAGTTTTTTTCTACAAATTGGAAACTTAGCTGGGTGGGATCTTGCCCTGAGATCACCACTTCCTTTATTTCATGTCTTTATATGTTTATATCCTTAAATACAGGATTTATCTCCATTCCACTTCTGGGTGCTCTTTTTCTCCTTAAAATTTATATTTTGTAATTTACCCTACTCAGCTTACTCCTTCTCATTATAAATCTTCATTAGTGTTACTAATATTGGCATGACAGAGTCTATACTAGGCTGGCTATACTATAAAGGCAGTTACTTCCTTCATCAAAATATCACAAGAATTATTTCTAGGCAACATAGTAAAATTCTTCTCCTTCTGAAACTCTCAAGCCATACGCTTACAGTTCATCAAATCACATTTATCACCTCTGTCTTCCGTGTTCCTACTAAGATGGCCCATTAAGTAGCACTTGATACTTTCAACTGCCTTTCTAATCCACAGTCTCATGGTCCATATTATGCCAAACAAAAGCATGGTTGATGCGTGATTCCACTGTGTATTCTGTGAATAACATTGGTTAATAAAGAATCTGCTTTTGGCCAATGGCTTAAAAGAATATAGCCAGGCTGGAAAAGATATATATATATATATGTATATATATGTGTGTATATATATATATATATATAGAGAGAGAGAGAGAGAGAGACAGAGAGAGTAGGCAGAGTCAATGAGAGGTAGTTGCCTAAAAAGACAGACGCCCTGGAACCTTGCTGGTAAACCATGAGCCTTGTGGTAAAATATAAAATAATAAAAATGGGTTAATTTAAGATGTAAGAGTTTGCTAGAAATATGCTTAAACTATTGTCCAAACAGTATTACAATTAATATAGTTTCTGTGTGATTATTTTATGTCTGGGTGGCCGGGAAATGAACAAGCTGCCTCCGCCTTTGCATGGTCAGGCCTATCACAGCAATACTCTACTCCCTGGTGCCAGCTTCTGTGTTAGTTAAAGTTTTTATTGCTGTGAAGAGACACTTGACCATGACAACATTTAATTGGGGTGGCTCTCTTACAGTTTCAGAGGTTCAGTCCATTATCAT
>LOJH01011811.1:1410-22725 GCA_001685095.1 Ellobius talpinus
GCTTCAGCTGCTTCAGAGTGTCCCTGTGAAAGTCCCACAGTTCGTATAACATGCTTCAGACTTCCCTCAAAAGCTCAGGGCTGAGAGACAGAATGTCTCTGCCCTGTTCACAGCACTAGCCAGGAAAGCCAGGGGCACAGCCCCAGGATTCCTGGAGTCTCCTCATACCCTGAGCATTTATGTCTTAAATTTCCTTTATACTATTACTGTCTTTTGTTGACACACACAAAAAATCTGTGTGGCTTGATAAGAGTTTGAATGAAACACGTCTCTGTACCCTCCACTAAAGTCAAAACTAGAACCCCAGAGGTGTATGACAGTGTGGTTTGTGGTGTTAGGTCTCTTGGGTGACAGTGTGGGTTTCTTTTCATGTTCTGACACAGTCTTGGTTTCGAAGTGTCCAGGATGTCTAGGATTTGGTGGCCAAATCCCACGTTTAGCGTCTATCCAGAAGAGCTGCCCAGCCCCGAGATGAAATGGTATAAGGTAGTTATGTGATGGTGTGGCGGAGGATAGTTTTGTTTGATTCTTTTTGTTGTTGTTGTTTGTTTTTTTGTTTTTGTTTTTTGAAGCGGGGTTTCTCTGTGTATCCCTGGTCGTCCTGGACCAGGCTGGCCTTGACCTCAGAGATTGACCTGTCTCTGCCTCCCTCCTGAGTGCTGGGATTAAAGGTATGCACCACAGCCCAGCTCTGTTTTACTCTTTAATGTATGAGTGTTTTGCCGGCATGTAGTCTGCACCGTCTTCTTACCTGGTGCCCACAGAAGCCAGAAGAAAGCATCAGATCCCCTAGGACTGGAGTCAGGGATGGTCGTGAGTTGCCGCGTGAGTGCTGGGAGTTGAACCCAGGCCCTCTGAAAGAGCAGCCAGTGCTCTCTGCCCTCATTTTGTTTCTGGGGATGGGGGGTCTCATATGGCCCAGAGCAATTCGAACTCCTGAGTGCTGGGATTACAGGTGTGTTGCTCTCTGGAGAGCAAACCCAGGGTTCATGCATGCTATGGTAAGCACTCCACCAGCTTAGCTGTATCCCCAGTCTAGGACAGTTGGAAGCGGCATCTTTTGGCTTTGATTTGACAGCAATTAGGGGGCCTTGTGCCCTGCCTCAGTGACAGTGACCGCTTGGCGAGGCCGGAAGAAGACAAATGTATTTTGGGTGAAGGGAATCAGGCTAATTCCTTTGCAGGGAGAGGCCTACCCGAAAGTCCGAGAAGACACAGGTGGGTGACTCACTGCACGTGGGTTGAGCATCTGCCCTTTGTGTGCCCTGACAGGCGGGTCTGATGGCTCCCGGCTCTATGACTGCGTGTGGCGGTACAACTCAAGTGTGAACGAGTGGACAGAGGTGGCACCCATGCTCAAGGCCCGAGAGTACCACAGCTCTTCCGTACTGGACGGGCTACTGTACGTGGTGGCAGCCGACAGCACAGAACGCTATGACCATGCCACTGACTCCTGGGAGGCTCTGCAGCCTATGACCTACCCCATGGACAACTGCTCCACCACCGCCTGCCGAGGCCGCCTGTACGCCATCGGCTCTCTGGCGGGCAAGGAGACCATGGTGATACAATGCTATGACCCGGACACTGACCTGTGGTCACTGGTGGACTGTGGCCAGCTCCCACCTTGGTCCTTTGCGCCCAAGACTGTGACTCTGAATGGACTCATGTACTTCGTCAGGTGAGCCCTGGGTACACTGTTTCCGGCTCAGCATCCCTGTGCTGCCCATTTTATAGATGAGGAAAGGGGGCCCAAGCTGGGATCGGAGGCTGAGACTTGTCCCACCCCTTAGGCCATTTCTGTGGCCTTCTAGGTTTTCTTAATCAAGCTGCCTCAAGGATAGTGGAGTCTTGGCAGTGCCTAGCCAAGCAGCCCGTGGGTTACCATACATCCACCAGGATACGTACAGCCTGTTTCTGAATGAGACAGAGATAGATGTCTCAGCTGTACCCTAGCCGGGTCCCCTGGTTGGTTGGTTTGTTTTGTTTTTTGGGGTTTTTTTTGTTTGTTTGTTTTCAAGACAGGGTTTCTCTGTAGCTTTGGAACCTGTCCTGAACTAGCTCTTGTAGACCAGGCTGGCCTCGAACTCACAGAGATCCACCCGCCTCTGCCTCCCGAGTGCTGGCATTAAAGGCGTGCGCCACTACCACCTGGTATGGTCCCCTGGTTTTGATGACCTGTCTGGTCACAGCCAAATGTGCCTTGAATGACTGGCTATTGAACGCTTGGGAGGGTAACTGGATTCCCTGTGTGTAGTGTGTGTGTGCACATACATGTGTGTGTGTGCATATTCAGTGATTCCCCTTCCCCCGTCTGGAGTCTGCCTGAAGCTGTGGGGCTGCAACAGTCCCTCTGTCTCCTATTGGTCCTGGACTTTGATCTGGGAGCCCAAAGGTATGTGTGCCCTGAGCCTGCATTTTCCCTGACTGAGTAGCAGTGACTTTTGCCTGCCCTGCCCCCCAAATAGGAGGCTACCACTCTTCAGGGTGAGCTCTGAGGAGCCTCAAGGGGTCCCAAGTGTCATTGTCATCTAAGAGGCTAAGGGCCCTGATGTCTTTAAATGCCAGGACCTGAAGGTCTGCTCTGAGAATGTCCTGGAACCTTCCTCAGCCTGGGTCCTGTTATAAAACTGCCTGGCCCTTCCCTAGGTCCCCCCCCACACCGCCTGTGGTGCCTTCAAGAAGGGGGAGGGGCTGGCTATAAATACAACTGTGAAGAGTGCCAGGTCTTTGCTTCAGCCCTTCAGTGGCTGCTGGCCCAGTACCTTTGAGAATGCCCTCCCTGTCCTAAGGTCCTAGGGCAGGATCCTGGCACCTGCTGACACTCCTTCTGGAGGACAGTAGTCAGTTTTGATTGCTAACCCTCCAGGTGGATGTGGGAGGGGTTTGCCCAGCCTGCAGTTTTCCCTCCACACGGGAAGCTACTTCAGCCCCACCTAAATGCCTGGATATCCGTGACCAATACAGGGAGCTGCCATCCTGGGCCTCCTGCTGTTGATTTGTGGGGGGGAGGGGAGGAGCAAAGGTGTTGACTCTGCCTGGGAGGTAGCAGCCTTGAAGAGAGGAGCCAGGGAGCCCTGTCCAGCCCAGCCCCTTCCAACTGTGGCTCTTTAGTCTCTGCTGGAAAGAAGACAGAGAGTGTAGGGATAACCCAGTGGGTTCAACGCCAGTCTAGGCTACCAACCAAGACTTTGTTTCAAAAATATACACACAGGTCCCCAGAGGGGTCGGCTGCTGTGAGGACTCTCTGGCTGGCCCTTCACACCCAAGGTGCTGCTGCTTTTCTCTGACTGTCTTTGCCTCCCTTCTTTCCACAGGGACGACTCTGCTGAGGTGGATGTATACAACCCCTCAAAGAATGAATGGGACAAGATCCCGTCTATGAATCAGGTAAATTTGCAGGCGTGCCAGCGTTTGTGAGTGCAGGCTGGTCCTGCTTTTGCAACTGGACTGTCATTAAGACAAGAGTGCTTGGGAGACAGTCATGGTGGGTGAGGCCTGTATTGAGTCCTCTCCAGGTGTTCTCTGGGCGAAGGGAAGCGGGTGTTACCCTCATTGCGTTTGGAACTTGCCAGTACCAGATGTTAAATAGGATCTCAAGACCAGGCCAGTGGTCACTGCACCCTCACTATGTCCCAGTGCCATCGAGCAGAAGAGGGTGAGGAATCTCAAGAAGTTTTCTACAGAGAGGCAGCAAGTGCAGAGGCCCCAGGGCTGGCGTGTTTGTGTGAACGCCAGCAGCCATTGTGGCTCAAGGGAATGGGCTCAGACAGGTCCGGGAACTATCCACCCCAGCTACTTCCTGAGGAGTTGACCTGGGGAATACATTTATTGGACACATACAGTAAGTGTGCCATGAACTCAGCACCCCCGCTGCAGACCTCGTCTATCTGGTCAGGGTCTCCTGTCTCCGACGGTGTGGTGGCTCTTGGGAGACTTTGCCCTATCTGACCAGGTTCAGTTCCTGGCTGTCACTGATGGCTGTCCCAGCATACTGTCTCCTATCTGTAATATAGAACGGATGAGCCTGCCCTAACGGGCTGATGCAGGGACGCTGGGTGTGGCCCACACCTGGAGACCATGCTGACCACACAGGGAGCCCCATTTTCCTGGTTGGAGAACAGGAAGCATTGGCTTATGCTGTCTGCACTCCCTGAAAGGCTGGCTGAGGATGGTTCTTAGTGCTGGGGCTATGATGTGCTGGGCTATTCCCTGGAAGTTACTAGAGCAATCAGGGAGGGACCTCTGCCCTGCCTCAGTTGCCTGCCTCTCACTCCCTCTGCCTCAACCTGCAGGTACATGTCGGGGGCAGCCTGGCCGTCCTGGGAGGCAAGCTCTATGTCTCTGGAGGATATGACAATACATTTGAACTCTCGGACGTGGTGGAAGCCTATGACCCAGAGACCCGGGCATGGAGTGTGGTGGGGCGGCTTCCAGAGCCCACCTTCTGGCATGGCAGCGTGAGCATATTCCGTCAGTTCATGCCACAGACACCAGCAGGGGGCCGTGGCTTTGAGCTGAATAGTGGCAGCAGTGACATGGATGCAGGCCACCACAGGCTGCCTCAGAACCCTGATGAGCTGCACTAGCCCAGGCCTGGCCCAAGGGAGGGCCTTTGTACAAGGGGCCTGGCACCTGCAGAGGAGCAGCCTCTCCATTTTGCACATGAACCAGAGCAGTGGCTCCTGGCTGCTGAGTGAGCCCCTAGAGGCATTGGGTGACAGTTCCTATACATTCGGAGTCTGTGTCACAGCTTCTAGGGATGAAGCTGATGGTGACCTGTGTGTGTGGTCAAGAACCAGTGGCTTCTCCACTATCATGTATCTCTGCCTTCCAGAAGTTACCTCCAGCTTGTAGTGTCCAACTCACCGTGCAGCGTGCCTCTCCTTGTTGCCACTTCCCGGGCCTGCTTGATCCCAGAATAGAAGGCAAGGGTCCCTAAGACAGAAAGTGGCCTGGCCTGGAACACTGGAGACCCAGGAAGACAGAGGCTACACCAGAGAGCTAAAACCACATCTAGCGCCAAGGCCCTCCCTGCAGCCAGTGCTGCAGGTCCAAGGAGTGTCAGTTCACCTAGCTTTGCACGTCTCTTAGGCCTCACCAGACAGCAGGGTAGGCTTTCAGGAGTTGAGGAGTGACTGAGCTGGGGGATTAAGCCACAGTGTGAGCTTGAAGGGGTCTGTTTCCATAGTACCTGCTCTTGCCTGGCCAGGAGGCCCTCCCTGGGGCTCTGTCCCAAGCCTGCAGAGGCAAGGCTAGAGGAGAAAACCGTGCCTCCTCGAGAATCTCACTGATACTTGGCTGAGCGGACAGATGCCGGGCCTGGGAACAACAACTCCTGCTTCAAAAGGAAGCCGAGCGGGGCAGCCCCAGCACTTGGTTCTAGGTTTGAAATGCTTGCGGTTTGAACTCGAAAAGAAGTAGAGGAGTTGGGAGAAGAGACAAGTGGCCCTGTCTGACTTGAAGATGTACAGGTCACCATTGTTAGACTTTTCCTGCCGTCGTGTGGGAAACATAGGATGCCTGAGAGCTCAGGCCAGGTGCGTGAGTAGCGGGACACCTGAGTCACAGCTCAGGGACCCCTGGGTTTCTTCCTGACCTTGAGTGGTTTTGTGGGTTTGGGGGCTGGAACCATTCAAGCAAGGTACCCAGTGGCCTCTGTGCTGGAGTTTGTCATCATGTTTCTTTGTGGGGAAGAGGGCATTAGGACTGTCACGTTAGAGACAAAGCCAAGGTTCAGGGTGCGCTGGTGAACTTGGCTGGCGGATGAGCCTCCAGGAATGGAGTGCCCCCATCACACACCACAGCCGTCTTCTTGACCAGGTGGCAGAGGAGGCTGCCTTAATTTTCCCGGCACCTACCTTCTTCCTGTTTGAAGTCTGTGTTTCTAAAATGCTCTGCTGGGCACCTGACCCTGGGGAAGACTTGAGTATGGGGCAGTGCTGTCCCAGCCCAGGCCCAGTAGGGCTCCTGTAGGGTGTGCAGCTGTGCTTTCTGTCCCCTGGTGCTGTTAGCCCAGCCCTCTAGTGCCTCTCCTCCCTCTTGGCCTAGTAAACTCTTTCCGTGAGCTTTAAAAGCTGTCACCCAGAGGTGTTGATACTCCATGGGGTGCCTTGGCATGGCAGGGTGGAATCCTGTGTATCGGGAACTAAGCTCAGTGCTGGGGAAAGTGTGCCGGTCGGGAGGTCCACTTGTAGCCTGGCCACCACTGTCAGGTCCTTTGGGGACAGGCTAGGGGGCTTCCCAGGAGAAGAGCTGCACTGCCGCTCTCTCCTGTGACTGCAGTAGCTCCTGCCTTATCGTGCACCCTTGCACAGGGCCCCTCTGCCCACGTCCAGAGATACTCAGGTTTGCACATCACGATCCACGTCTGGGTAGGCACTCACTGTGGTCCTCCCACTGGGAGTCCAGGACAGTCCCTCCCTCAGCTTCACCTTTGCCACGGGCTCTGGGCTGTAACCCATCACTTGACACATGTCTACACTAACAGGGATGAAAGCTGGGCTACCTGGGTATGGGATTGTCCCTGTCACATGTATAAAGCTTTTATATGTCAGGATAAAATTAAGTTATGAAAAGTTCTGTGCCTGGTATTTGCTGATCTGTAAGGTGTTTCTTATATTTATAACTTCAGAGACTTGTGTAATGAAGGTCACCTTCCTTAGGTGACCAGAATTCAGTGGCTGGGGCAAATTGTATATTTATTTCTGTCTACTCTCTAGGCTTCTGTGTCCAGCATTCTAAGGTTTTAGGATGCTCCCCTATTTTTTTGAAATAAAATGTTTCCTACATGCTGGGTGTCATGGCTTTCATCTTTGTTTTTCCAGACATGGCTGCACCATGCAGCCCTGGCTGTCCTGGGGCTCATGCTGTAAACTAGGATGGCCCCGAACTCCCAGAGATCACCTGTCCCCTAAATGCTGGGATTAAAGGTGCGCACCACCTCCCAGCTGGCCTTCATCTTCTTGCTGCTTTGTCTTCTGGGAATCCTTGTGTGCAGAGGCCAACACTGGTGGTGGGAGGTAGATCTGAATAGAGCGAATGCAGGTACAGGAGGTAGGATTGGGGAGTCCAGCATCACAGAGCAGAGCGAATGCAGACACAGGAGGTAGGATTGGGGAGTCCAGCATCACAGAGCAGAGCGAATGCAGATACAGGAGGTAGGACTGGGGAGTCCAGCATCACAGAGCCTCTCTGATCCTTTCCTCAAGGTGAAATACACACATGATGGCAGTGCAAAGGTAGGCTCCTACCCACAGTGAGATGGACCTTGAGCCTAGGAGGATACCTTTAGAACAGTGGTTCTCAACCTGAGGGTCACAACACCCCCCCCAGCCATCAGAAACCAGGTATTTGCATTACAATCCATAACAGTAGTAAAATTACAAAGTAGCAACGAAAATAATTTTGTTGTTTTCTTTCTTTTTCCGAAACAGGGTTTCTCTGTAGCTTTGGAGCCTGTCCTGGAACTCTGTAGACCAGGCTTGGCCTCCAACTCACAGAGATCCATCTGTCTTTGCCTCCAGAGTGCTGGGATTAAAGGCGTGCGCCACCACTGCCCTGCTAGTGAAGTTAATTTTATGGTTGGGGGTCACCACAATATGAGTAACTGTATTGAAGGGTGGAAGCATTAGGAAGGTTGAAAATCACAACTCTGGAGGGTTTCCAAACAGGCTGTGAGACACACACACACACACACACTGTTCTGGAAGTGGCGGGACCCATGCCCCTTCCCATTCAAGGTCTGGACCAAAATAGGACCCTTCCAAGGGGTGGGTTCCTCTGGGCATACAGCCAGTCAAGGCCAGCTTCTTAGCTGTCCCTGGCCATGTTCAGCTTCATTAAACTGACTTAACTCTGGCTAATGAAGCCATGACCATGGACCCTGGCTACTGTGCCCAACTTCCAAGGTTCAACTCTTGGCTGGCCTCACTTATAATATGCTAAGTCGGGACTCTACCCATTGGCGTGCAACAGTGAGGGACAGGAGCTATATAAAAGTGGATGCCACCTCCATTCCCACCAAGTTCCTCAGCTTGGCTGAGGTTCCCAGAGCTGGGGAAGCAGCTGCACCCAGGTGCCCACTGGATGGGTACCATGAGGGACGGCTGGGAGGAAGCCCTTCAGTTTGGTCTGGGCCCGGAGTTGCAGAAGATCAAGCAACAGACCACCGAACAAGTGAATCCAAAGTCACGTGTTTATTGGTAGATGGGGCTAACTGGGCAGGGGTCTATGTGTCACAGCCCTCAGGGACAGCAGCTGTGATGATGAGTGAAGGCTCCAGGACACCCGGGCTGGCAAAGCTCTCCTCTGCACACAGTCTCTGGCTAGGGAGCTGGGCAGCAAGGCCACCCTGGGTCAGGGACTCCACAATGACCTCTGCAGAGCCCATCTCCAGGTCTGCAGGTGGCTGGAGAGCCACCACCACCATCTTCTCGTCCTCGATGACTAAGTTGCGGAGCTTGCGCTGCCGTGGATTGTAGTTTTCCACTCTGTCGTGAATCTCCATGTGCCTCCGCAGGTGAGCCTGCCGGGAGGGGATGCTTAGAGCTGGGGACAGAGCGGAGGAGGGGCAGGAGACCCGGGGCCTGGCCTACCTGCCGAGTGAACTTGTAGCCACACTCAGTGCACTCGAACTTCCTCACGCCCTTGTGTCGTCTGACATGCACTCGTAGCTGTTCCACGGCTGCAGGAGGAAGGGGACCACTGGCATTAGGAGCAGGGAACATGGCAGGGACAGGACTGAGATGGGAGACAAGGCGTCCCAGGGCCTAAGGCACAGGAGGCGGCCCTTGGCAGGGTCTCCCCCACTCCAGGCTCTACAGCACCACACTGAGGCCACCATTGCCCAGGTCCAGGGCGCCCTGCCCCCACCTCCGCCATCACAGCCGGTCCACTCTCATGTCTCCTAGCACATGGAAGACAGAACTCTGCTGACTGGAAGGTTCTAAGGAGCACTGGGAAGCCACTGTTCCCTTGATCTCTGTAGACCCTTGAACTCAGGTAGGCAGGAAATGGAAGCCAGGCCCTCTCTCCCACAGCTTGCCCACTTACCTTTGAAGGTCTTGCCACAGATCTGGCAGAAGTGAGGCCTGCCCTCCTGGTGACGACTGGCCACATGCCTCAGAAGGGGCCCCTTCTCAGTGAAGCGCTGTTCACAGAATTCACAGCTGAAAGGCCTCTCCCCGGTGTGGGTACGGTTGTGCTTGTCCAGACTGGCTGTGGGGGACAAAGTGGAGTTCAGTTGCTGGCTTGAGCCCCGGGGAAGAAGGGTTGGACCTGCCTCACCTTGGGTACGGAAGGTCTTGCCACAGAGGTGACATTGGAAAGGCTTCTCGCCTGTGTGTGTGCGGAGGTGCATGTTGAGATTGGCCTTCTGGGTGAACGCATGACTGCAGAACTCGCAGACATAAGGCCTTTCATTCCTGTGCGGATGGGGACACAAGGCAGAGGCCATCACTGGGGAAGCCATCACTGGGGAAGCCATCCCCTTTCAGTCATCCGTTAGGGCTGGACATGCTAAGCAAGTAGGACTTGGGTGGTTCCAGGCAAAGGACACCACCACCTTCACCAGAAGCACAGGAGAATCCAGGAGTCAGGTAGGTAAGGGACAGACGTGCCTCAGTCTGAGCCCTCCTCACTGGCCTAACAAACCTGCCTGCCTCTCACCCCAGCCCCGGAAGGCTGCAGGTGCTGGACTCCGGTGGGGAACGCTCATCCCCATATGTGCAGGTGCTAGACTCCGGAGGGGAACGCTCATCCCCGTATGTGCAGGTGCTAGACTCTGGAGGGGAATGCTCATTCCCATATGTGTAGGTGCTAGACTCCGGAGGGGAACGCTCATTCCCCTATGCAGGTGCTAGACTCTGGAGGGGAACGCTCATCCCCATGTATGCATGTGTGTGGGGCCCGCACTCGGGGAGGAGGGAGGAGGCTCACACCTGTGCTTGGCCTTGATGTGCATCTGCAGCCCGTTGCGGCTCGAGGCCCGGTGCCCACACTCCTCACACACAAACAGCTTTTCCCCACGGTGCTTAAAAGCCTCGTGCAGCTGGAGTTCCGTTCTAGACAGGAAGCACTTGGCACAAGTGGGACACTGCAGGCGGGAGACAGGCAGAGGGAGCAGTGCCAGGTAAGAACAGGGTGGGCCGTCCAGGAGCCACGGGTGCCCCAGCCATGCCTGGCACTTACTGCGTGGGGCTTAGGGGCTCCATGCAGCTTGATCATGTGGCTCTGCAAGTCCTTCTTCTGCATGAACTGCTGGGAGCAGGAGGAACACTGAAAACATAGGCCTAGTCAGCACCAGCACAGCCGCGCCATGGTGAAGGAGGGCCTAACCCAGATCTGCTGAAGGCTGGCTCCCAAGATGGAGCAATGCTCAGCCATCCATGTCATGCTCAGAGGAATGCTGAGCCAGTAGCCAGTGGCCCTATCTATAGTAGTGTCACTGGGTGGGCAAGGAAGGCAGGCTTCAGGGAGAGGTGCCAAGTACCACCCCAGGCAAAGGGGTCCACAGCCCCATCCCACCGTTACCCGGGGACCAGCTGGCCTACCTTGTAGGGCATTTCTCCAGTGTGTGACACCATGTGCACCCGCAGCTCCATCCTCCGGCGGAATGTCTCCTGGCACACGGAGCATGTGAAGACCTGGCAGTGTGAAGGGCAAGCAGGGCCAGCATCAGGGAGGGCCTCTGCCGGTGACGGCAGCCTCTGCAGGGGCTTCCACACGCTGCTGGGAAGTGTCTGCCTGGGGCAGGGGATGCTGGGGTAGGAGAGGGCAACATGTAACCTGCCTGCCTACATCACAGGGCACTGCACACTACCACACGCCAGGCCCTGCTCAGCTCCAGACAGGCTAGAGACGGGCCCAGTTGCTAATGACCAGTCTCTGGGAAGAGAAAGGTGGGGTTTAGCCAGACACTACCCACTTGGGGTAAGAGGACAGGCAAGGTGGCCCTTCCCAGCAGCCATCCCCCGCAAATTCTTTCCCTGCTCCAAGCCTAGGATGGAGCTAACCCAAAATATCCCTGTAGTGCTTATCCCTCTGAACTTGAACCCTCTGAACAAGTGTCCCCTCTTGTACTACGGTGTGGATGTGGTGACATCCAAGGCCCCTGCAGCTCTTATTTTATAATCCTGTAGAGTTTCCTGGGGGTCCTTCCCAGATGGCAGGAAGACACAGACCACCGGGCTGCTGCCCATAAATACTTGGACCAATTCCCAAGTACCTGTTCTGAGCGGTTCATGCAATTCCGGGCTTCGTGTTCCAAAAGGTTCTCCTTGCGAAAGTAACACTTCCCACATTTGGGGCACTCGAAGGGCTTCTCCCCAGTGTGCTTCCTGCCGAGAAGAGAGGCTGCAGCAGTGTGGGGGCTAAGAGGCTTTCCCACTTCTCTGCTACTCGGGACCCCTCCCACTCCTACACGGACCTACGCTGTGCTGTGGTA
Source organism: Ellobius talpinus (assembly GCA_001685095.1). Taxonomy (NCBI): domain Eukaryota; kingdom Metazoa; phylum Chordata; class Mammalia; order Rodentia; family Cricetidae; genus Ellobius; species Ellobius talpinus. The sequence goes on from LOJH01011811.1 coordinate 12,854, forward strand.
CACAGGAGGGGGTGTCCTGAGGCCACTCAGGGCTCACCATGTAGGCTCAGTGATACCCAGGTTGGACATGCAGGGGCAAGACTAGAAATCCCCTCCAGTGTAGAGACCCTCAGGAAGGGAAGACGCAGTAGCCACAGGTCCAAGTGGCCCCATCCTGGAGGGACAGTTGGGAGCCAGGAGCCAGCCCTACTTCTGCCAGCCTCGCTAAATGGCTGAGTTAGAGCTGACTGGCACAGCCTGATTATATAGCCTCCTCTCTGTGGGCTCCACTTTCAACCCCATGGTAGACGGGTAAAATGGCTCAGTGGACAAAAGCACTTGGCTGCCAAGCCAGAGGACCCACGTGGTGAGAGAATATCCACTCCTCAAGGTGTCCTCTGGCTTCTGCACCCCCCACGAGTAAATAAAATGTAAACGCCACCACCAGATTCTGCTCTCTTCATCTCCCTGACGTCACAAGGATGGCTGCAGCAGCTCATGGGGTCCCCACCATCTCACTAGCAGGTTCCATTAAGTTCATAAGTCTTTGAAGATAAGGCAGCCCTCATCACCTCTTGGCTCACAGTCTTCCAGTGCTTCCTATTTCATACTGAGAGGGCCCGGGGCCCAGGAGGACATGGGAGGCCTGAGTGAACTAGCCAGGCTTGCTCCAAGCTCAAGGCATTATTGCTAGCTCTGTTCCCAACAGGTTGGTTTTCTCAGTGAACGGCTTCCTGACCTTCTAGCTTAGGTGGGCGACAGAAGCCTGTAAGGTAATCCCAGCTACTTGGCTTGGATATTTTCCCCAGCACTGGGGATTGAACCCAGGGCCTCATGTGTTAGGCAAACACACGGAGACTGAGCTATACACCCCCAGCTCATTCACAGCTACTCCAAGCTGAGGCACAGGGATCACTAACTCCAAGCAGCCTCAGTAATTTAGATAAGGCCTGTCTTAATTGAAAAAGGGCTAGGGATATAGCTGAGTGGTCCAGGCCCTGGGGGTCAAACCCTAGCACTGAAGGTCACGGGGCCAAAGCACACTCCTGGTGAGCACCAGCAGCTTCCTGGAGTGTCATACCAACAACACGTGGCTCAGCACAGCCTGGTACCAGCCGAGCACAGTCGCATGGCTACTGAGCACCTGAGATGACTTGTCTCTGTGGCACTCACTTTTAAGTAATTTTAACTTAAAACAAGCCACGTGTGGGGACACAGGTCTTTGATCCCAACACTCTGGAGGCAGAAGCAGGCAGATCTCTGTGTTCCTGGCCAGTCTGGTCTACAGAGTGGTTTACAGGCTATATAGAGAGTCCCCGATTGTTTTTTTTTTTAAACAAAAACAGTCCTAGGACTAGGTATGATCGAGTATGCCTTTAACACCAGCACTCGGGAGGCAAAGACTGGTAATCTCTGAGTTCAAGGCCTGCTTGGTCTATGTAAGTTTACATAGTAAAGTCTTTCTCTTTTTAACTCCACAGTTCTACGTGGGTCCGAGCTGGACAAATGGTCCTTTATACTTCTTACTCCCAGAGCTAATATCCCCAGAAACACAGGCAGCCTCAGTCCTGGGGATTAGCCTCTTGTCAAAGCCTACACTGCCAGACTTCAGAACACCCTACAGTCAGACCTCTGCTCCAGCTCAGGAAGGAGCCAGGTTTGTCTCACGTGGGCAGAAGTCACAGTGGTAGGACCTACCGTTTAGGATCCACAAACCCACGATCCACAAGAAGACAGGTAGGGCAGAGAGGCATGCCAACCAGGCACTGCATGGGCCTAACATAGAGCCCTCCAGCCCCCACAGAGCCCAGAGGAGGGGACTACAGGACCCCTCCCTCAACACAGAGGGCGCATGGGAAAAGAAACTAGAAAAACAGAGTGGTTACCTGTTGTGGACTTTTAGGTAGTATTTGCTGAGGAACTTTTTATGACACGTGGGACATTCAACCGGCACCGCTGCACCTTTCCTGCTCTCAGTGGGCTCAGTTGCTAGGGAACCCACACCCAGGGCTGGCTCCGCAGCGCAGGGCTTTCGGATGACTTTTGACTTCCTCCTGGTCAGCACAGTCTCAGGCTCAGAAACAGAATCGCCGTCGTCCTCAACTTGAACCACCACTTCCCACTAAAGTAAGAGGAGGCAGCAGGAGGGGCAAGGTCACCAAAATACCAGCAGTAGCTTCAGGGACCCAGCTTGAATTCCAACCCAAGCCCTACCCTGATGGTCCCCTTTCTGCAGGGGTCCAGGGAAGACCACAAGTAAATCCCGGCCTCGGAGGAAAGGGGTTCTGTTTCCAGGGAGCTGGCCAGGTTTCTCTACCCTCGGGGAACACTTGTACCCTGATGCTCACTCCACCCCCCGGAAGCTGACAACCATGGCTAAGTGTAGCTCGCAGAAAGGTGACATGGGGCCGCTGGCCTCCCATGTTTAACTCCAGAAGCGTCCATTTGTACCCTCTAGCTTGCCCCCCCAGTTCTTGCACCCCGGTAGCAGTACCTCATTACTCTCGCCCTGCAGCAGGGCACCTCCAGCCTCAAAGGGCCTTGGAGGCTCTTTGCAGTCCTCGGACTCTCTGTCCTCTGAGGGACGAGGCTTTACAGCTTGCCTGCCTTTCCCACAGGGGAAGGAGGGGCTGCTCTGTGCAGGGGAGTCGAGCTGGGGCTGCTGACTGTCTCTGGACTCCTGATCCCCAGGGGCCAAGCTCAGAGTCCTGAAAACTTCCTCCTCGTCCAAGTCTGCTGGCTCCTTGAGGTGGTTTTTCACATCCTGGGAGGCAGGTGGTCCCAGTCCGCTCTGGACACTCGGTGCCTGTCCCCCTGAGGTCCTGGGCTGGAAGCTCTGACACAGCTCCACAGCCTCTGGCACCCGCAATTCCTTGGCTGCCAAGAGCACCTGATCCCTGTTCCCTGAGGTGAGGGCGAGGTGACCAGTGTAGAAAAAGTCCAGCAGGAGGCCAAAAATCTCAGCGAAGCCTGCAGGAAGGACGACGCTGCCTCCTGAGCCATCCCCATAGATCCTCTGGAAGAAATGGCTGCAACAGGCCAGGACACTCCAGTGTGCCTTGAACACCAGGCCCCCCACATCCAGCGTGGCGTCGCAATATTGGCCCTTCTCCCGCTGCTTGTTAAGTTCCTGCAGAACCCTCACGCTGTGCTGTACGAAGGAACCGTCCATAATCTGGAAAGGAAGGCAAACAGGACACTCTAGCCAGCCCGATCGAGAAAGCCCTTACACTGGCGTGAGTTGGACCCTTTAACAGCCACCTGCGTCGGGATGAAGGCTTGGGTCAAGATTAGACATTTGCACGCGGAGCACAGCCAGAGCGGAGTGACAGCCTCTCAGGGGCGGGGAGTGGCATGGGTTGGCAGGAGGGAGAAAGGAGAGTGGGAGCACATGGTACAGGACAGGACAGGGTCGGGGTAGGGTGCAAGTGAAAAAAAAGAAAATGCAAATTTGGGGATAGACAAGCGTGAACCCGAACTGATTCGCCGCGCACCTGAGGCACAGCCAGTAGGGCAAGGCCAGCGGATGCGCACAGGTGACCCAAGCCCACGCCGCACCTGCACGTCCCGAGCGGAAAGCGGCCGCCACACTCTGATCAGCGCCCGGGGCGGTTCGCCGCCTCCCTCTCCCGCGCCCTCCTCACCCAGCCGGTCCTCCCGACTCACACCGGCCTCACTGCTCCGGGATAGACCACTTCCACCGCCCACAAGACTTAACTACTGCCCTGCCCCCTGCGCGGAGACGCCGCCGTCGCCACGCCGGATGTGACGTTGGGGCGCGCGGACCAGAACCGGACGCCTTGAAGGCGTGGCGCTCTTATGTCCCCGCCCCGAGGGCGGGGCCCCAGAGGAAGACCAATGGGCCGCTTGGGGGCGGGGCCAGACCTGCATCCAGCCGCGCTGGGTCTCATTCCCGGAGTCGCCTAGCAATATCGAGCTGGGCGCTAGGCTCCAGATCCAGCTAACTGATCTGCGGCCCCAAGCTCCCCCCACCACCCCCTGGAACGGAAGCGCAACCAAGACGCCACGCACAACGATTCACGTCTTTATTAGGCTGGATTCTTCTCTGTGCTATACATCGCAAGCCATGGCTGAGCTCTCCCAGACACCTCAGGCCCTCCGCCCCCACTGGATCCACCACCTTCAAGACACGAGAGGCTTCCGGTCTGCCCCGCCCCTACAGTCCCCGCGGATCAGGTAGAGCCGCTGCGCCTCGTGTAGTCTAGAATGGAGGCCTGAAAGTGTTCTGTATTGTTGAGGTCTGGACGGCAGAGAATCACATAGCACTTGGGGAGGAAGTAACCGCTGAAGCCGCCGCTCAGAGTGGTCAGCCCCGCCGTCACATAGGCCGCGGACAAGTTGCTGCCCTGGTAAATACTGGACATGGTGAAGAAGGTGATCCAGGATACGAAGTTGAGGAGCAGGCTGAAGGTGACACATTTGGCTTCGTTATAGTTCTCTGGCAGTTCCTTACCCAGGTAGCTGCAGGCAAAGGTGCTGATGGAGAGGAGGATATTGTGGGTGAACGCCAGCAGGAAGCCCACAGAGTTGACCTCTGTGCACTCAAGAATTATCAGATGGGGGAAGCGCTGGTATTCCCTGGTGGGCAGTGGGGTCCACAGTGCAAGCCACATGAGACAGATGAGCAAGTGGACCGTGGAGCTGACAGCGATGAACAGACTGGCACCATGGTTTTGGGCCCAAGTGTGGTAGAACATGGGGACCTTGGTGGAAAACTTGAAGATGACGACCAGTTGGAAGGAGCGGATTGTCAGGCAAGAGAGGAAGACCGCAAAACCGAGAGAAAAGAGGGGCCGACACAGTAAGCATGTGGGCACCGTGGGCTCCCCAAAGAAGCCATAGAGGCTGCAACTCCCTGCAGCCAGGGCACCCAGCATGAAGAAGCACATCCTGCCTCCAGCTGACCTCACAACAGGCGTATGAAGATGCCTTACAAACAGTCCAGTGGTCCCAACCACCAGCAGCAGCAGTAGTGTATTAGCTGTGAGCAGCACCACAGAGACGGGTTCGTGCCAAGTCAAGAACTCCACAGTACGTGAGAAGCAAGTCATGCTTCCCACAGGTGCCCACTCTTCTTTCCCACACGGCTGGCAGATCTGAAGATCTGAAAGGAAGAGCAAGGTTCCTGAGAGTCAGGTGAGCAGAAGGAAGGGGAGGCCTGGGGAAGGAAGTCCAGGTCGTTGAGAGAGCTGCACCTTGGCAGGCAGGTTTTGGAGCCACAGGAGAAGGGAGCCTAGAACAGCCTCAGGCTAAGCACATCCTCAAAAGGTCTGTACTTTATATGGCTCAGGATCTCAAAGGGGGTTTGCAAACATAGAGAACTTTATGATTTGGTCTGAGTGAAGGGCTTTAAAGATATCTTTGCCTCTCTCTTCGGCATTTCCATCAACCAGATCTACCTGCTGAGCATCTACTCTGAGGTACCTGACTCTCCCGTCACCACAGAGATAGTGAAAGGAAAGAATGTGTGTGTGTCCCCCCCCCGTTGTCTAAGTTCTAAGCTGAGTAATCCATAGCTCCCTACTGTGCTCTCTGCCCTCCACCATGAGTCACTGAATGGAGCACACTGACTTCCTTCTGCCACAGACGAGCCTGTGTCTACCGTTAACCCAACCATTCAGGTGCTGACTCCCTGGCACAAGGAAGGGGCTTCATAGAAACAGAACAGCACAAAGGAGCTGTATCTCTTTGGATAAAGAGGTTGTGTTTAGGACCAGATTCACCTGTAGAAGCTGACAGAGGACACACCGAGGCCTGACATTTCCAGGTGGTTCCACCTGGCAGGTTCTGGGGCCCTTGTGTGCTGGACCCCTCACCTGCTCACTGTTTACTCACCACTCTTGTTGAGGAAGGTCCCAGCCTCACAGGGCATGCACTCAAAGCAACAGTGGTGGGAGCCCACAACCACTCTGTGGTGCCCTTCGAGGCAGTCTCTGGTGCACACAGACACAGGAACCTGTAAGAAGCCACAGTGGTTTGCAGTCACAAAGAGGAGCCCCAGACCAGGGGCAGCTCACACGCGGCACAAAAACGAGATTTCTGCGCCTCTGCCCTCCAGGTTCAGGTGCAGAACAGAGTCCTGGGAGCGTCTGTTCCTGGCAGTCCTGAGCAGAACTCAGGTGGCCTGAAATCTGGCATCTCCTTCCTGTTCTGGGTAGGTATCACCCCCCGGGCTCCTGGTAACAAAGCTGTCACCTGGTGACTGACCATGTCCCCATTAGTTACCTGATTGTTCTTCCCATGCCACCGGATTTTTGTCTTATTTATGTCTAGCTGAACTGGAGACAATGTGGCAGAGCCAATGACCTCGAAGGTCCATTCAGGCCCATTCCAGTCCCAGGCAATGATGTCATAGTCATCTAGAGGATCCCCGATGTCATCAAATGCCACTCTGTGCTTATGTAGAAGGAAATTCACCTTTTGGATCTGCTGCAGAAGCTGGAACAGACAGACGTCATGAAGCCAAGCTACCATAGAACTCAGGCAACCCAGGAAACAAGCAGGAGCTCTCTTGTGCTTGTCCTGAGAGGTTCCAAGCCACCTATAAGGCCTGGTTCCTTACTCAGCAATCTGTTCCCACTTCTAGGAATCCCCTTGGCCCCTGTCCAGCCTCCTGAGAGACCTCTAATAAAGGATTCTTTTGCAGACATTGTTGGCCTTTGATATCTCTGGGGCAAAAAGTTGTAGGTGGGAGAAGACAAGGCTCAGAGAGGAGAAGAACTGATCTAAGAGAACAGAGACTCTTCTCATACTAAACAGAGATTCACTGTCTCCCCAGATAGTCCATGTACCCACACTGCCAGGGCTGAATGGTCTCCTGGATGCAGACACCCTGGCTGGAATCTCTTACCTGCCAGGGGTAGACTGGACCCCTGGAACAGGTCTCCGAGGTACATCCCAGGAGCTGGTGGAGACCATGGGCCACAGCATACACAGCCTGGTACACATTGTAGGCAGCACTCATGGAGAAGGCTCCAAGCGTGGGCATGTTATGTGTCGTGAAGGCATGGCACTCTCGGCACAGCTGGTTAGTGCTGCACCGGGATCCCTTTGGACAAGACCTAGGGGCACCTTTTACTGCCCTGATGTAAGACTCTTCAAACTCCTTCAAGCCAGGGACAAGTCTCTGCTGGATGGCCACACCCAGCACTGTCCCAATGCCCTGGATCCCAGGCACACTGGTGATGTACGTGGAGATGGCCCAGTCTTCTGAGGCAATCCACACCTTGCCAGTCAGGTTGGCCAGCACCACCGACCTGAAGAACACTCCAGCCAGGTGCCGGCTAGAGAAAACCACGACCACAGTGGTCCTGGCTTGAGCTAGCTGCTGCATCATCTGCTGCATTCTCAGGTCACCCACCTGGGCAGAAGAGGGCACAATATCCTTGAAGGCAATGCAGATGCCCTGTGGGGTGGCCAGTTCCTCCAGTGCCCTCACGCCCAGCTGCCCATAATCACCATAGCTGCCGATGAGTGAGATCCAGACCCACCCAAAGCTCCGCAGCAGCAGCACCATGACCTGCACCTGATGCTTGTCACTGGGGATCGTGCGAAGAAAGGACGGGTACTGGCGCTTTGAGCTGAGCATCACACTGCTGGCCTCGTAGCTGATCTGGGAGAGGGGTTCCATTCAGTGATGTCAGCAACATCAACCTTGAGTGAGGCATGCCCCTCCCCACAACCCCCACCCAAACCAAGAGGACAGGCTCCTCTGGGGAGTTCCAGGAGGTATGGGGATCTGCTTATAGATCAAGTGAAAGGGCCATGTCATTTAAACATGGAACAAACCATGCTTCCTTGGCCCCAGGTCCTTGGCATCAGTAGCACAGGGTAGGAGACCTGAACTCTCAAGCTGATAGGGTCACTTCTGTCCTGTACACTGTGGGGACCTCCCAGGGTTCCCCTGAGAAATGACATGTTCAGACTCAAGTTTGAGGAGTATATCTCTAACTGAAGTGAACTGAACTGCTGGAAAGGCTCACGACTAGAGCAGGGGCTGATGGGATCATCTATGTGAGGGACGGTGGTGCTCTGTAAAAGGTGAAAGATTTAAGCAGGTGTGGCCAGTAACCCCAGCAGTTAGGAGGTGGGAGGATCAAGAGTTTAAAGTTATCTTAGATTCTAACACAAGTACAGGGCCAACCTGGGCTACAAGAGACCCCGTCTCAAAAAGACAAAAGAAAAAAGATGACAGATAGGTTCTGAAAGTCTAGTTTAGACTTTCATGGTGACGTTCTGAAAACTGTCAGTAAAAAGCTAGGTGGGTTGTGTAGGCCATCGTGAGGCTGCAACGGAGAGTGAGTTCCTCACAGAGCCTCTGGTGGGGAAGCTGGGTGAGGAAGTCATGCACCAAAGTCAGGATGCATGGTCTCCATGGCCTGGAACAGGAGGAAAGAGGAGACCAGGGAAATACCAGCAGCCTCAGAGAGGCTACTCTCACAGGCTACTCTCTGTGAGCTCAAGGCCAGCCTGGTCTACAGAATGAGTTCCAAGGCAGCCGGTGCTACATAATGAGACCCTGTGTCAAACCAAACAAAAATCAAAATGTCAGGGTTTCCCCATGATGGCTGAGGCAGGAAGGCTGGAAGCAGCTCAGGGACAGACAGGCAGGGAAGACTGGGCAGTAGCCAGGGCAGCAGAATGCCTGCGGTTGACTAGAGAGCAAAGACTGCCCAGAGATCCAGGGGGCAGGCTAGCCTCAGGGAGGGCCGTAGCTCCCATGGTCCTCCACCCTAGACTCATAGATTGGGATCCCCAGGGCTTGGCTTACCAGGGGCATCAGAAAGGGGCCCAGCAGGGCAGCAGCAGTGATGGCGTGGTCAGTGTTGTCAGGCCCGATAAGTGCTACCACCTTGGAGGAATAGTTGTGAAGGTCTCTCTGCAGCGCTATGTGGTCAGTCTCCTGCTGGGCGAGCACCCTCAGTAAAGCGTACACATTGGCCGACTCTGAACACACATCATACAGCTCATACCCCAGGGAGACGTTAGGAAGCAAGACTGTGGAGTTGTTTATCTCCTCGATGCCGAACCGCATGGCCTGGAAGAGGTGGTAGCCATGGCCATTGAAGCTGTCAGGCCTGCAGGGAAAGCCCAGGGAGGACTGAGAAGGTTGAAGGCCTGCCCCCACCACCACTACCACCATCTCCTGCATCCCATGTATTAGGGGCAGAAAGGACCTCTGAGGTCTGTCCAAGTCAATGCCAGGCTGAATACCCCAACTCAGCTTCTCAGAACTGAGATATCACACACTGCACAGCGCAGGGTCTTTCTTGTATGTACAAAGTTTTCTGCTCTCACTGGAATGTGATGGTTTAATAAAGGAAAGTGAAGACCTTTCCTCCGTGGCTGCAGCATTCTGTAGCACACAAGTATCAGAGCGGCATCTTTTTTGGCTGATTATCCAGGAATGCTTGCTCACCTAAGTACCTGTCTGAGTGGCTGACTCAAAGCTTCTAATAAACTGTTCAATGACTTTTGGCTTAGTGTTGGGATAGAATTTCCAATAATTTCAGAAATGGCCCTAAGCATACTTTTGCTACTTATTCTATATATCTGAAGTAGTGTTCTCAACACTCAACGTATCAAATTGAAAGGAAGAAAATCTGTGTCCAGATGTGCCAAATATTCAGCTGAGATTGTTTGTTTGTTTGTTTTTTGAGATGGTTTCTCTGTAACTTTAGCTGACCAGGCTGGCCTTGAACTCACAGAGATCCACCTGCCTCTGTCTCCCAAGTGCTGGGATTAAAGGCATGGGCCACCATGCTCAAATATGTACCTATACTAAAGTCATATTAAAAATTCTCAGGGGGCTGGAGAGATGGCTCAGTGGTTAAGAGCACTGCCTGCTCTTCCAAAGGTCCTGAGTTCAATTC
>LOJH01011812.1:2693-25466 GCA_001685095.1 Ellobius talpinus
CCTGCCTCTGCCTCCTGAGTGCTGGGATTAAAGGCTTGCGCCACCACCGCCTGGTTTTATTCACCTAGATGAGGCACAAGTCTGAGCCTAGCACAGTGCCCAGGTTTCTCCAAGGACTCAGAAGGCATCCAACCCCTTGGCATGAGTGACCCTTCCCACTGTGTCTGATCTTTGCCATCCCCCCTCTCATGTACCTCCCCACCCCAGCTAGTGAAGCCACACACCTTGCCCTTTAAAAGATGGCTTCTGATGATGCTTAGGATTCCCTTCTGGACTCTCATTTTCTTTCTGCCTAGCTCTGTCTGGCTTCTGGGAGGCAGTTCAGTGTCTTGTTTTCAGCCAGCTTTGATCTAACCAAAGCTGGGCACACCTCCTACAGCTTCCCCAGCTTGCTGAGCATCATACTCCTACTGTCCCCTCTGCCTCCTGGTCTGCCACCTACTAGAGTGGCAGTCTCAAAAAGGGACTGTGAGTTGGCAGCAGATGGAAACAGGCTTAGAGTCTCTTTTGTTAGATCCCTGGAATTAAAGCACAGATGCTACTGACTTCTATACTGTAGGGCTGTGATCCCGGACCGAAGGTGAGAGTCACACCCGCTTTCAACTTTCTTATTACATCTACTGATTAAAGAATGGAACCTCTGTCTTAGCTGATACTCTTGAGTTTGTTTTTTTCCATGTTCTGCCTGCCTCTTCCCCATGCTTTCTCTAGTTTTCCTCTTTGTGCTCTACAACAGATTCTCACTTTGTCGTCTCAACAGGTCCCTCATACAGCCATGTCACATGTCAGAAAGTCCTGGAATACACTTCCCACCACTCAGCAACACTCACACTTGGACGTCAGCTTCTATGCCCTCTTGTCTTCTGGGCAGCCCTTCCAAGAGGATCAGGAGAAGAAAGAGCATGGAAATGTCTGGGAAGATTTTCTAGAACCCTCCAGATGGAGCCAGATTCTCTTCTCCATGTGTTACCCTGCTCTGTGATCTTGGTCCGTGACTTCACAGCAGGCACAGTATGTGTGTGTGTGTGTGTGTGTGTGTGCGTGTGTGTATGTACATACATACATATCCACACATTTAAACTTATTCTGACAGTAGTGCAGTATGTGACATTCAAAAACACCTAATAAACACTACTGAACTAATTTACTGAAGAGTATTAGGAACAAACTTCAAAGATCTGTTCTTTCTTGTTCAACAAGGTCTGACCTGCTTCCAGATGGCAAACCACTTCCACACACAGTATTATCTCTACTACATACATTGTAAGCCTGGGAGAAAGAAGAGGGGGTGGCAAGAACTAGTCTATAGGGCAAGTCAGAAATAAAACAGGAACCTAGGGATTTAGATTCTTTCTTCTCAATAAGTGAGTCTATATTTTGCATCTATATTAAGTTCCAGTAATTTGAAGGAAAAGCAAGAAAAACACAGGACTTTCTGAGGATGAGTGTGTAGTGGCCTTTCATTTGTATTTTTAATAAATAAAGCTTGCCTGAGGATCAGAAAAGTAAAAGTCACACTGGCCAGCCTTACAGACCAGGCAGCAATGACACACATCTTTAGTCCCAGTAGCCACACTAGTTTGCCATAGAAACTATGCATGCCCTCAATACCGGAACTAGAGAGGATTATAAAATGAGAGGAGACAGCTCTCAGTGTCATTCTCATTTCTGAGGTTTTGTGGAAGCAAAATCACCATTTTCTGACCGAGGTTGAGATAAGAACCGGTGGCTGGTTGCTTTGCTTTTCTGGTCTTCAGGTTGTACCCCAATATCTGTCTCTGAGCTTTTATTATTTGTTTTCTGTTTTGTTTTGTTTTGATTTTCATTTTTTGAGACAGAGTTACTCTGTGGCTTTAGGGTCTGTCCTGGAACTAGTTCTTGTAGGCCAGGCTGGCCTTGAACTCACAGAGATTGGCCTGCCTCTGCCTCCCGGAGTGCTGGGACTAAAGGCGTGCGCCACCACCGCCTGACTCTGAGCTTTTATTAATCGTGCTTCATCAATGAGCTGAAAGAGATCTGCTATACTACAGCAGATTTTACTGAAAGGTCCAAAAACCCTTTCATAGGGTGTTGCATATCAGATACATGTAGTTCATAACAGTAGCAAAATTATAGTTATGAAGTAACAATAAGAAAAAATTTATGGTTAGTATCACCACAACATGAGGAACTGCATTAAAGGGTCACAGCATTAGTAGGGAAGCTAAGAACCACTGCGCTATAGTTATCCAAAATAGAGCTGGCAAACATTGTGAGTCATATACTTGAATTCAATTTAAGTCATGTACTTCAATTCAGAGTCGGTTGTTAAAGGGTAAAACAACACCAAAACTATATTTTTATCTGTCGCTACAAAAATACTCCAATATCAATAAATATTAGAATTATAAGGGAAATATCTCAAATTTTATACAAAATTTTAAAAAACACATGTATATATATATATCTTTTTCAATTATAGAGAAAGTTGGAGAGCTAAATTCTTATCTATGTAGATTTCAGAAAACTTACAAATAAGAAGGCTGATTCATTATCTAAATTATTGAAAACATGAAGGTTTTTTCCATTCATTGAAACAAGCACTGGATTTTTTTCATTTAAAGTTAAAATTGTTCAAAATGAATCTCCTCAGTTGCATTGGCCATGTTGCAAATGTCCAGTGGTCACATGTGGCTGGGAGAAAGAAAGCCCTGGGCAGCACAAATCTAGAAGCTGGGGCAGCCTGTGACTGAGAGAGGTCAGTTCACACTGGGCGTGGTTTGCGTCCTTGACCACTTACAGGGGACATTTTTGGCTTTAATCACATATTCTCTTTCCGCATACAGTAGGACACCTCTGTGATTCATTCTCCCTAGAGGTAGAGAAGATGAGTGGTCTGGGAGCTTTAAATGAATAGGGCACTTCCCTCACAGGTCGAGTAAAAGCAGAATCTGGATATTTTGTTTTTACAAGAACGGAACCAATCCTGAGACTCTTGGACTGTCTCCCCACAGACGCTATTCCTACTCTGTAACAGTAGGGCTTACAGCGCTGCTGAAGGAGACCAGGTGACGCCTGAGAAAATGAAATCATTTCATGGAAACCTGCCTAGCAGAGGAAACCACGGACTGACTCTGACCTATCAGTGTTAACTACGGTTCTTGGAACTAGTTGTACCTAAACTCCAGTAATATCCTACACTGCAAAATCAGATCTGGTTGGAAACTGACCCTAAACTACTCGGGTCTGTGTGGTCACCATGCTTTTGAAAAGTGACTTGTGTAATTGAAGAGCAAAGGGTGTGTGTGTGTGTGTGTGTGTGTGTGTGTGTGTGTGTGTATTCTCTTTCATTATTTTTTAAATGTTTGTATTTATATGTATGGTTGTGTTGCTTGCACGTATGTCTGTGTACCAAGTGTGTGCCCTGTCCATAGAGGATCAGATCCCATGAAACTCAATTGTAACTGGTTGGTTGGGTTCCAGGAACAGAACCCAGGCCTCTGGAAGCCATGCCCTTAACCCCTGAGCCTTCTCTCCAGCCCCAAGATCCATACTTTCAATTTAACTTAAAATTAATAGTTGGCGGGGTTACTGGAAAATACATACATTTCTTGGAATAACTTGGGGATGTGGGTCTGCCTTTCCATCTGTAAATTTTATGAACTCCAAATGCTTCTTCATTCTATGTATCCCTAGAGGAGTGTATTTCAGAATTTCGAGCATGGTCCTCAGCACAGGTGATATAGTGTGCTGTCTGCACTGGGGATCACAGTACAGGGGAGATGCACAGGGGAGGAGCATTGCTCAGGAGACTTTAAGCAGGGCAGCTCACCGGTTGGGGGAGGAGCTACTGCATCAGGTGTACCGGAGATTCTTGGTTTTCATGGTACCGATATTGGCTGAGCAGAATAAACCAATTCATTGTCATGCAAAAAAGAGCATCAACCAACATCTGGCCTGAAAACAAGATGTGGCAATGTAGTCTCACTCTCTCACTCTTAGTGATTGATGCTCACAAGCAAAGGTTGGAAACTCTCCACATACATGATTATCAATACTCCAATGAGTTTTCAGTCAGAATTTTTATTTATTACTAGCCACTTTATTCCAGATAATAAGGAAATACGTTGTTAAAATGACATAATGGGGAAGTGTTTAAGTCAACTTTCTCTACATTTGAGGATACCCTGGACATGATGTTATTTCACCAATGGTGCTGATATTTCAATTTAAAAAGAGTCATTTATCAATGTAAAAGATGTTCGTACCTTTTGATAGTTCGCTGATTCTGGTCTGCAATCTCTTTCAGACATATAATTTCATCCTCTGTAAACAAAAGGAGAGAGAGGCCGACCATGAAATTACACACGTATGCCCCTATATTCAAAGCGCCTGCTTTGGGGCAGGGCGCGGAGGAACCAGCAGGCATGGTGTTCACGAGTCCTAGCAGGACTGTGACCTTCACAAATGCCCTTGACATTCACAGCCTTCTTCCTGCTGTTAGGTTGGCCAGTCAGATCGGGAGTAAGAAGTAAGTGTGGCTGAGGGCTGGATGCTTTTCATCAGTATAGCAGTGGGCATTCTTTGCTGTCAGTTCCAGCCAATACAAAGTGCTTTAGCAGGTGGCTCTTTATGATTTGCCAAGAAAGACCACAACCTGAGAAAGCATCATCATACCACATCAGAAGAGAAACAGTGTCACAGTGGCATGACACCACAGGGACACCGTAATACGACTCATCTTACCAATGCTCACATCCGTGTTCTTTGCCCTGCTTTCACACTGTAGATTACCAGAACGTCATACAAAAACCCACAAATATAATGGCTACAGTCAAATTTTAAAGGCACCTTACAGCAGGGTACTTCTGGTGACAAAAATGTAATTTTTATTGATGCTTATTGTCTAAACAAAAGGGAATCTAAAGTGCTGAAGGAAAATTTGCATTTATAATTTGGATCAAAAATTGAGTTTGAGTCCTAGCATTTTGTTCTGAGAGGCTGAGCTTGCTTCTCCACAAGTTGTTCCCTTATGTGTGTTATAGTGAAGAAAAATGAGCACATGTCTGTTCACAGCACTTCTAAGCGAAGCAGAACAAACTGATTAGCACTTTTTTTCTGCTAAGGCTAATGTGTATTTTTGTTTGTTTTGTTTTTTGAAACAAACACTCTTGAGTTCATTCACATGCCACGGCTCTGTCGCACAAACACAGATATGTCCTATGCTCCAAGCAAGGGAAGCTATCTTAAGAAAAACAAAGACAGCTATCATACTGCTGTCTTCTAGGTGTAAGTAACTAAACACACGTAAGAGGAAAAGCCAGACATAACAGTTGTGATGTGTCGCATTCTTTGTGGAAGCATCGGAAGGGTTACCTAACACTGAGTTTTCCTTCAGGCTCATCTGCGCTTCGCCCTCCATCATTGCAATCACCTGCAGCAGCCTCTCGTTCTCCATCTTGCATTACATAAGTTCTTTTTCTGAGGTCGGCCTTGGAGGGCTGGCCTCCTTGCCTAAATTGTCCTGCAAAGACAGGGGATTCCATATTTCTAGGCAGGGAACCAAGGGTTTAAATATGCAACTCTAGGACAATGCAGATACAGAGCCTCTATCATATAATTTTCTGAATTCTATTACACACTTATAATATGAATAGCAAAAAGGAAGGGGACTAAATAGAACAGGCTGGAAGAAAGGCCTCAGTACATTCTGTACAAAGACCCCAGCACATGGGGACATTTTATTGACAGGAATTATGCATATCATACTGTTTGTGTGCCCTCATCATTCAGGTCAATTCATTATGGAGGCTGTGTCCAGGGAGGCAGCTGGGGCCCCTCCACCCACACTTCCCTCTCAGTATCTGAAGTGTTATGCCCTGTAACTAGGCAGGCTGGGGAGACCATGGATGGGCAGCGCCAGGGGGTGGCAAAGTGCAAGACTGAGGAGGGGGGCTTGTTGCTTTGTGGCACTTCCCAGTGTCAGTGCTGCCAGTGTCACGAGGAGCCCATCACATGTCAAAGGGGTGACGTGTGCAGGCTGGGAGCCGCATGGAGCCCATCAGGCGCACAGATATCCACACAGTTGGTTTTCTTCTGGGTAGAGGAGCCACCCAGAGGCAATTCATATTCTGAACATTAACGTGGCTTTGCATGCCTGTCACAGGGGCTGTGCAGGCAGTTAATGCTATTGAAGACTAGGGTTTAAATCTCTATGCAAAGTGATTACCTTGTAAGAAGGTTTCAGGATAACTTACAACAAAAGACTTTAAAGTTATAGTTTTAGCAAAGCAAACTCATTTACATTTTTATTATGTGTGTCTTTTGTTTAAATCTTGCCATGTCCATTATGACAGAGGCTTTTTCCTATGCAATGGAAGTTTATTTGGGGAGGCTACCCTTTTTTTTCTTCTTCCTCTTGTCTGTTTCAAAGCTATTGAAAACATCTGAATATACTCGCCTATGGTTGTCTACGTTTTATGGACACACTTTAAAAAATTAAGATGTCATGGATCACGGAGGCTGGTGCAGAATTTTATACTCCATCACGGATCATGCAATTTAAAAATAATGGTTGCATTATTATGCTAAATAGGAAAACAATTCTACATGTCTTGCTTTGAAATTCCCATGGACTTGAAAATACTTTTGAGCTTCAAAGTAATCTTAGCTGAATTATGAGTCATTCCTTTTACAGCAATTCCATGATTGTAGATAAATAAGAATAAATAGACACTCAAAAACAAAGTGAATTTTCCAATGCACCGATTTTCTTCTAGGACTGTACTCTGACTTAGCTTTAGAGAAACTAGAAAGTAAATTATTAAAATGTTTCTCCGTGTGATCATAATTTTAAAAGAAAAACAAGCATTGAAATATTTTATAGTACATTAACAAACCCTTTTAAATTAGTGACTTACTAATAGAATTATAATCTTATACATTGGACTTAATAGCATTTGAATATGCTGTTGAGTTTTATACTAAGCTCGGGTATACAAATTATAAATCTTTGAGCTTCTGAATCTTTACTCTATTTAGGTTATCCCAGCATAATAATTATTAATTTTATTTATTGTCATTGGAACAGACTAGTATTCTATAGCCCAGCCTGGCTATCCCAGTGAGATTTATTTAGTTACTTACATGCTGATTTACGTGTATGAGTATTTTGCCTGCATGTATGTCTGTGCCATGTGTCTACCTGGTGCTACTGGAGGTCAGAAGAGGATGTTGGATCCCTGAAACTGGAGTTACAGACAGTTGTGAGCTGCCATATGGGTGCTGGGCATTGAACGCGGGTCCTCAGGAAGAGTAACCAGTGCTCTTAACCACTGAGGCATCCCTTAAGCCCTTGCTCTTGAATTCTTTGCCCTTCTAACTAGACAACCATAGTGCTCAGATCCTAACATGCAGAACTAAAGGAGTACTAACTGGTCTAATGAACAGTTAAGAAACAGCATGGTTTTCTCAAAAAAATAAAGGGAGGGTCAGTATTTCTATGTCTCACATCATTAAAGTTAAGACAATTACAGAATGTGTTTATGGTCTAAAGGATTTTATATATATATATATATATGCATTTATACCAATACTGTATATATTGAACAACACCAGCTTGAATTTGTTTAAGTATGTATTTGACATGACACCTGGCAATTCAAGGTCATCCATAGAGGGTTACATGGAGGCCTGTTATTGTCTATAACCTAAGAACTATTTGAGCAAATCAGATGAACATTAAAGTAAGAGCAGCTCCCAGCTAATACGTTTTCTGAGCCTCTGTGTGGGAAAGCGAGATCCAAGGAAAACCCACTAAAATGAGGCACTCTTCCTCCATCCATCTGCAGCCCTGGTTCTCCAGAGGTGAGTCTTTAGCTCTGTCCCCACCATCTGTCAGCTGCAGGAACTGCAAGTAATTAACTATTCAGACACCCAGGGAACCGAGGACACTTCATTAGCAAAGGGAACAAAGCCTTAGTCCTGGCTGCTGCCTTCCTCTCTCACACTCAAGTGGCAAGTTTTGTGGTGATGTTCCTTCTGCCATCTGCCCCACACTGCTAGCTCTGGCTTGCTTAAACCATGAATTTCCTTAAAAATAAACTGCATTCATAAAACAAGGTTGAGGAAGACATAGATCATTAAAGGAAAGTTAGCTGATTACTTATAGGTTCAGTATAAGCCAAGATCGCGTCATCCACAATCATCTTGGAATTTTACATTCATGAAGGTACTTTCCCTTCTCTTGTTTTTCTTTCATTTTATGAAAATGAGGCCTTTAATTGGTGGGATAAATGCAGTTTCTCTTGTGAATATGCATAAGGTTCACAGTATGTCTGATTGCAGATCTCAGAACTCCAAGCTGATTCTGAAAGAAGTGCTTCCCAAAGCAGGACCATGCAGAACCTTCCTTCTCTTGACATGCTCTTGCCCGAGTGTCTAGGCATCATGTGTGAACATGCTGGAGAGTTGGCATCTCAGGTTCCAGCCCAGACCTCCTATGCTGGTCTGTATCTGAGCAATCTCTGCAGGTAATACATATGAGCCAGGGTCTGAGAAGTTCCTGTCTCAGAGCCCTCTGTGTGCCTTCTCAGCAGTTCTCTTCTATGATGTTAGCATCTCAATTCTCCAGACTCCACGGATGGCACTTGGACATCTCAATCTGTGGATGGCAGGAGTGGAGGGGAGCAGGACTGTGATGTGTGCTCTTGCTTCATGACAGCCACACAGAAGAGCAGGTGCTTCCCAAATGAGTGACAGTCAGGAAAGTGACACCCTAGGACAGCACAGCCCTGCAGAGTAGCCATCCTTGAATGACAGCTCTGATCCAGTTTTGTTAGCAACAAGCAAGCAGATCTGTTCATCAGTGGAGGGTGGGTGATGATGGCTGCACAGCTTGGCCACATTGGGGTAAGAAGGAGAAATGAAAAGCCCATCTGTACAAGGACTCCAGCTGAAATTAAAGTCAGTATGTGCTGTGCACAGGCAGGCATGAGTGCATACACACACACATGGCACACACAGGCACACAGACAAACTGCAACGGGGTAGCTTTCTTTACAGTTTTCAGGGAGATTGCTCAACAGACAGCATAGCAAACCAGAACACACAAATCTTCAGATAAGCCACATTGATTTCCCACAGATTAAAAACTGGAATGAAGTTGTTCTCAGGAAAACTGAGATCAAGGATGTCATTGGAAACCCAGGTTTTTGTAACTTGAAAATCCCTTTCTGCCTTCCACTGGCTGCACATGTAATTTAGGATCCTTGTTTACTGAACTTGGCCTTCTCTAGCCAATCTCATCAAATTCCTCTCAGAACCAAGCCAGGAGAGACAGCATGACTGTTTATTAACATAAATAAGCTATTGCTGTGATTTGATTATTAGGTGAATCAATCAAGTCTTAAATAGACTAGGCAAAGCTAGTTTACTTCACATGTTTTCAAAAATACTCCTCGAGATTTCCCTGGATATTCACTCATTAGTAATGTTTGTACATGCAAATGGCGAGCACAGGGCACGAGTGCCACAGCATTTGTGTGGAGGGCAGAGGACAACATTGTGGAGTCACGTCTCTCACCTTTAAGCTCTAGGGATGGAACTGAGGCCATCAGATTTGTGCTACAGGCATTTCACCTGCCGAACCATTTGCTGACCCTCCCCTTGGCATCCTAAGGGTTTCTCTACATTCTGTGCTCCAAATGCAGTTACAGGTTAGCATTGAGCAATGTCTCAGAGGATTTCTGAGCCGCTAGAGAGGGCAGCTATCTATGATGAAACTTTAAATAGAAACTCAAAAGCTACACAGCAAGAGTCTTACGGAAGTCTGTTCCTAGGGAATTTAGTAATATGTTTTTCACAGGCTGCCTGCTATCCAACTTCTCTGAAATCCACACTACAATTCTGAAATC
Organism: Ellobius talpinus; assembly: GCA_001685095.1. NCBI lineage: Eukaryota > Metazoa > Chordata > Mammalia > Rodentia > Cricetidae > Ellobius > Ellobius talpinus. The sequence continues at coordinate 12,587 of LOJH01011812.1, forward strand.
TGAAACCCTTCCAGCTGTAGATATTTTTGGACAAGGGAGACTCAATCTGGATTGGTGGCCAGTGTGTGTGTGTGTATGTGTGTGTGTGTGTGTGTGTGTGTGTGTGTGTGTGTGCCTTCTAGCTTCACCTATTTATCCTCAGTCCTGCAACCCCCATTCAGTCATCTTCTTGGTCTTAGAGAGTCATGAGAAAATTCTGTCCTGCTTTGGACTGCTCACTGCTGGGCTCCAGACGGTAGTGCTGAGCTGACGGGAGATGAGAATGAACCCGCCTTTCTCTTACATTCCTCCCAGACAGAACTTCAAGCTCTCCTTTCTGCTCTTCACATTTGTGTTTGTTCTGACCCCGAGTCTAATCAGAAAGAGGGTGACTGGCTCCTCTTGCTACAGAGACCATCAGTAGGGAAATCTGAGATTTTCCTTCTCGACATCTTGATTTAAAAGTTGTTAGCCCACTACCTGTGATGAGAGGAAAGGTGCAGTCCTACAGCACTGTGGGGAACATCCTGAAGACTTCTCCTCCAGGGCTTCCACTCCGTAAAGCCAGATCTTTGACTAGGCCATGGAAAAGATTTCCAGAATGATCTAATTTGCAGCAGAGTTGGAGTTAATTCAGTGAAAAAAAAATTAACTTGCATTTAAGCATGAGGATTTTAACAGAAAGAAGCATTCAGGGAAAAAGTAAGAAACACCCAAGTGAGAGGCATAGTTCAGTCACATGCAGTCATCGCAAAGAGAGCTTTATGAGTTCCTTATCTCCAAATGGTTGCTAAGGACCGTGAATGAGACCACAGGGTGGTTCTCGAGATGTGTTAAACAGAATTACAATTAAAAAAATAAACTCCAGAAGGTAAGGTATCTTCACTGGATATGAGTTGGGTTTGTGAGACTCCCAGAGAGAAGAGAAAGATCACAAATCTCAGATACTCACCTGACTGGTATTTTAACAGGCTCACTGGAAAATATAATCTTTCTTAAAAAAAAAGTGTGTGTGTGTGTGTGTGTGTGTGTGTAGAAGTCAGAGACAATGAATCCCCTGGGCTGGAGTTACGAGTGGTTGTAAATGGATCAACATGGATACTAGGCACAGAACATGGGTGTTCTGGAAGAGCAACCAGAACTCTTAACCCCTGAGCTATCCCTTCAGGCCCCAAAAGTGTCTATCAAAGACACTTACTGTTAGTAACAATAATGAATATGATATTTAATAATTTAATATTCATTAATTTAATAACGAATATTGCTAAATTGTGTTAGAATTCTTGATTCTCAGCTAGCAAGAGCCTTCTGCTCAATTCCGGAGTAACAGGCTCTTTGTCTTTCCCACACCCCCATAATTTCTCCTGTCTTTCCATCCTGCGTCAATTCTGTTCAATCCCAGTTGGCTTGTTGGAAGCCTCTGACTTGGGGAGATTGGCTTTGTCCCTTTTCAGCCATCTTGACTACAGAAAGTATGGAAGGCTTAGAAATTACAATAAAAATTCACAGTGTTATTCTCCAGAACAGAATTTTTCTTGGCACTGGCAAGTGGGCAATTTCATTTCCATTATAAATTAAAATTTGAAGATAATTATGGTGCTCCTCTTTATAATTACTATGGATTTTCTAGAATGTGCCATAGAGTTGTAAAGTGCTGAACTGGCTTAGATTGTAGAGTGAGTGCCAAGATACACCGAATCAACCCCTTTCATCTTTCTGTTTGAGTGGATATGTGTGTGCACACGTGTTTACATCCTTACGAATGGGTGTGTGTTTATGTGCCTGTACACCTGCGTTGTAGACACCGAAGCCAGGAGATGGCATCAGCGGTCTTCCTCTTTTACTCTCTACCTTATTGGGGGGGAGACAGAAACTCTCACTGAGCCTGGGGGCCACTGATTTTTCTTGTCTCAGCCCCTGCCCACAATGCCATGGTTCTAGGTACATGCCACCATGCCTGGCTTTTCTGCGGGTGCTGGAGCCTGAACCAGGGCCTCATGCTTGCAGTTCGGTCATCGCCTCAGTCCAGTTCTTATTCTTTTTTAACCCAGAATTATTGCTATCTACAATCCTATTTACATCGGTTACTATTAACTATAATTTATTATAAAAATGAATTAAACTTACAACCTTTTGAATTCCACTCTCTTCATATTGTTCTAGTTCATTTCTTAAATCCTTAAGAATTTCTTCTTTCTCTTTCAGCTTTTTTGCTAGAACGTTCATTTTGTTGTTTGCTGCATCTTGCAGGGCAGCCTTTTCTTCTTCTATCTCAAAGAATTTCTGGAAGGCAGAGAGGAACATTAAAAATTTGATCAGAAATTGCTTCATTTTAATTTGATATCTTGTAAACCTATTTTATTTTTATAACATTCTTACATTTCTTTGAAAATAATTCTAAATTAAAGTACACATTATCTGATAAAACACAAAGCATGGTACATTGTTCTGATTTTATCTGCCATCCAAGTAAGAGTGAAGAAGAGGAAGATGACTGATTACGTGGTTTCCCACAGAATATACGTTTCCCACAGGCGTCTCTCCCACAGCCACAAGACTTTGGTAGCCATTTGTCAAGACAAGTGCCTACTCGGCTAGAGGGATGCACAAGTCTGGTTGACCCTGAAGAGAGCAGTTTCGGGAGGATGGGTCTAGTCCAAGTGGTAGGCTCAATAATACCAATTTTCTACAACAGTCATAAGAAGACCCATTGCACTGTGAACTCAGCCACAAACTTCTGAGTTTGGTCCCACCACTAACACAAGCCGCTAGGAAATCTAGGAGGAACCAAGCCCACCCACATCTCTGGTAGGTAACAGATCTACTGGTCTGTGATGCTTACAGACCCTCAACTTGAAATCCATCTAAGGCCTGTCTCAGCTCAGACCCTCAACTTGAAATCCATCTAATGCCTGTCTCAGCTGTGACTTGAGAGCAGTCTCACCTTCCCAGGGCCTGAGCAGCAATCATGCTACTCCAGGCCCTTGAGTCATTGCTGTTGGCCACACGGCAAATCCTGAAACACAACCCTGGTCATTTAACAGTGGCGGCCCACTAAGGGACCGCTGGGGAAGGATGTGCCTTCATGCCTTAGAGGAAGGTCTACCAATTCATATCACATTGCGTGAGTAGCCCTGCAAGCCAATCCATCTCACCCAGTACAGAAGCAGCCCTGTCCATCCAGAAACCATCAGGAGACATGCTCACACAGGCTTCCTAAAATAAGCCTGCAAGCATTAGTTCAGTTTCCTATTCCAGGGGTGCCCCATAACCCAGCTTCAGCCCCACAAAAGCCATGATCCAGGGGTACCTCTGAATCCCCAGCATCTAGCAGAACACAGGTTCATCATTGTCCCTGGTACATGTCTGGAGTGTTTGAACAAAACTATTCAAAGTAACTATAACTACAATAAGTAGTTAATGAATAAATAATTTTAAAAGATGTAAAGTGTGATATCAATAGCATAAAATATTGGATGAATGAAAATATTAAAGTGTTCAGGGTTGCATGCCATTGAAATTAAGTGACTATTAGTTTAAAGTTATCCCTTCCTCCTTTCCTGTCTCCTCTCCCTCCTTCCCTGTCTCCGTCCTTCAGCTTTTTGACACAGTTTTCTACGTAAGACCTGTTGGCCTAGACCTCATGATCTCCCTACCCCAGCCTATGGATGCTGGCATGGCCACCATGCCTGGAAACGGGATCTTTTAACTACGAGGTATCTTATACACGCTTCTTGTCAACCACAGGCGAAATTTTTAAAAAAATCTTCTGGTAGGTACACAAAGACAACAAGAAAACAAAGCAAAGCATAGGACTTCAAAGAAGGCGACAAATCGAAAGCGGTAAGAAAGGGGAAGGGGAGCAAAAGAATCACAAACTGGGACAACTGACAGAATGGCCACAGCAAGCCCCTCCCTTCAGCAGCGACTTTAGCGTGAGTGAATGAAAGTCTCTACCCAAAGGTGGAGCCCTGGAAGAATGAAAGAGAAACAACGTGCAACAACGTACTTCCTATAAAGGCCTACTTTAGCCTAAAGGACACACATGGCCTGAAATCTTAAGGTAACACAAGATTTTCCCTGTGACCTAAAGAGAATGAGGACAACTACACTGATACCTGACCAAACAAACTGGGATCCAATTGTTTTCACAAGAGACAGAGGTCACTGCATAATAATGAATCAAATTATGTAAAGGATGTAACAATCATAAACATTTAAGCACTCAGCTTTGAAAAACTGAAATACATAAAATAGACATTAGCAATTTAAGAAATAAGTAGCAATATGATAATTATAAAGGGATTTGCTAACCCATTAATTTTTTTGTCCTCTTGGGGTTGAACCTAGAACTTTACACATGCTAACTAAGCACTCCCCAAGGCTAATATTCCACTTTTAATAATAGATCAAACATAAAAGTTCAGTAAGAAAATGGTAGATTTGAATATATGATAAATAGAAAAGAAGAAAAATATGTGAAAATTCCAGGGTGGTGGCTAATAAATAACCTGAAGTGTTTAGAGGAAGGCAAATGACCTCAAATAGCTTGGTATTGTCCAAAGATGAAGTTTTGGATAAATTATAGAATGACAGAAATGGGGAAAGGTGGTGATCTTCTGTCTCACGCCAAGGAGCTTAGACCATCCTACATATATGAAACACTACTTAATCAATGGGACTAGTGACCTTTTGGAATAGCAACAACAACAACATCAAAAAACCCAAAGCAAATACAAGAGCTAGCCAAGAGCTCATCCTCACTGAGCCTCCTTGGAAGACACATTCTCTTCCCTTGACGAGGCGAGGAAACCTCTGAAGGTAGAACCACTGGATTCAAGGTATAGTGAAATCTTCTAAAACTGAATTGTGGTGCTGATTGCACACCACCATTAAGTTGTACATCTTATGCTATGTAAACTGCATTTAATAAAACTGCTAAGTGATTTCACTGTACCAACATTTTCAATATACACTAGGAATAAGTCATAAAAATGTGACAGAAAAGATTACACCTTCTGAAGAAATAAACTATTACACTTAGGAAAAGCTTGGCTACATAAAATATCTATAACTTATATAAATAACATTATAATTTTTTTAAATATAGAACACATAAATGAATCACATTATTAGTTGGGGAAATTGAATGCTATAAATGATTAAACCTCTCCCACAATTTATGAATAAATTCTGACCTTGAACAAGCTTCAAAAAACATGCAAACAGGGAAGTTTTGTTGAAGATGAAATAATCCTCCAAATTATTTTAGTTTATTTGAAAGAATAAAACATGTAAGAAAATCATAAAGAAGAGATAGAATAAAAACAAAACTTGCTATGCACTTGCTTAGTCATAAGGCCCTGGATTCCATCCCCAGCAAAACACACACACACAAAATATTAATTCAAAAAGTGCTAAAATCCTACAATTCAGAGTAAATAGATCATTTCATTTGTTTATTTGAGATAGCATCTCATTAAGTATTCCTGTCTGGCCTGGAACTAGTGATGTAAACCTGGCTGGCTTCAAACTCACAGAGACTGCTTAATCCCAAGTCTGGGATCAAAAGCTCGTGCCACCACACTAGACCAGCTTCTCTCTCTCTCTCTCTCTCCCTCCCTCCCTCTTTCTTTCTTTCTTTCTTTTTCTTTATTTTCTTTTCTTTTTTATAATTTTCATATAGGGCCACAAAAATATCCAGACAGACTTGAAGTGAATCTAAAGCTATCAAGAAAGAAAAGATCAAATATCAAGGGAAAAGCAAGCTATCCACTAAATGGCATTCCAAAGTGACGCTTATCAGCTTGAAGGCTGGTGGTGGCCTTCTCTCTCTGTTTTATAGGTTTTATAAATACCTAAGTCCTGGTATTAAAATCCCATTTGAAATACTGACAGTAGCTTCATTTTTTATAAGAAGTATATATTAAATAATACCTTTCTGAAAATGAAACATTTATAAATAATATTACTTTTTAAAATTTTCTTTTTGCAAGTAAAACAGTATAATATCTCACACAAATACTTAAAAGTTAAGTAAGTTTAAGAGCCGCACTCCAGAGCTGGGAGAAGTGACTACATTCTTAACTGGTCTCTAGGGGGCAGCAGAGAGCCAGTTATGTTTGTCCTCTGCTAAAAAACACAGACCTGTGGCTGTTGTATTTCCCAGGCTCAACTGTACTCTTATGATTAATCCTGAGCAAAGCGGGTGGCCAGGATTAGCAAGGCTTCTGAGGTCATAAGTCAAATCAAAGCTAACAAGTCTGAGTGAAGATTCAAATAATGGCTTTAATTTAACCTAACAGAGACAAATGTTTTAATCTAACAAGGCAACTAACCGCACTAGTGTGGGCTTGGTTAAAAACTCTGCACTAGCCCATGCTTATGAAACTTGGCAACAGGCAGAATTTAGCCATTTCTGCTTCCCGCTCCCAGAAATAGAAATTGTACATGTGAAGAGTGACACCCTTTGCCATATTTTTGAACATTTGATGTCTATTAAAAACAGTATTCCAGGAATTATTGAAGAAATGACTGATACAATCTGTTCTAATAAACCATAGATTTCTGAATTACTCTTGCACTGTAAACAAACGTTTTGGAGAATTCTTTGTGTGTGTGTCTGTGAGGGTTGCGGCAGGTGTACATAGGTCCCAGGCAGTTGTCCAAGAAGGACATCCCGTGGTTTACTCTATTTTGTTCTGCTTTCTTGCTTTGACACAGTCTCTCACTGAACCTTGGGGCCCACAAGCCTCAACAATCCCCCTGCCTCCACTCCCACCTGCTGGGGTTACTCTGGACTTTTCCCAGGTGCTGGCATCCCCACTCAGATTCCTAGATGCGTACTCCTAGCCACCGCACTATCCTAGCCACCGCACTATCTGTCAAGCCCTAGAGACGAATGCTGCTAAGTTAGCTTCTAGCTCACTACAGGCCATAGAGAAAATACAACCACGTCTTTGTCGGAGTGGCCTATTAAAGGTGGGACAGCACAGGGCAGGGCCAGACTTTCGCTGTAGGAAACAGCCACCTTAAGCTCTGCACCCGCTCCCACCCATGGCTAGAGTTAAGCCTGTATGGAAAGCAGTTGTAAGAATAGACCAAAGAAGGGCAGAGGCAGGGAGCATTCTAAGAAATTTTCTCCCCATGTTCACACATCTGGGTAGTCTAAAACATTTCTGCTGAGAAAGACATTATAGTCTGCACAGACCCGTAGAGTCTCACAAGAGCAAATGCAAATAAAGGTCCCTCTATCCTAGGGCTCAAAGAACTCAAAAGAGCATGAATTCATAGTTAAGAATTATAAAACTCAAAAACAAATGTCATCTCATGAGGGAGGGCTAGTACTTGTGAGAGACAATTACCAGAACCTCAAAAACAGAAGGTGTGGAAAATATGAAGCACACACTATAAGTGTACGTAAATGTACTAAAGCGTGTTAAAAGGTAATGTGGGCACTGGAGAGACAACTCTTTAAGAGTTGTACAAGCGTGAGGGCCTGAGTTCAGATCCCAACACCCATGTAAAGGCCGGGCATGTTGCGTGCATCTGTTACCTGACGCACAGACAGGGGGATTTCCAGGACATGCTAGTCAGCCCACAGAGCTGCAAAAGGGCAATTCCAGGGTCAGTGAGAGATCCTGTCTCAACCGGTTAAGCAGAGGATGACAAAAATAGAACTCTTAACATCCTTCTTTGACCCCCACACACTCATGTCTACATACATACATACATACATACATACATACATACATACATACATACAAACAAAATATGTAGATAAAATTAGGAGAGTTAAAATGACTTTCAAGTATCTTCTTTTTTGGTGGAAATTTTTATACATCAACCAAAATAGTGAAAACTATAGTTTGCTGTCCACTTATCTACTCATGCTCTCAGGTATTCCCGAGGGAGTCCTGCACAGCCTTAGAACTCACATAAAGGTGGAAGGACAGAACCATTTCCACGAAGTTATCCTATGACTGCCACACATAAATAAATAAATCCAAAAAAGAAAAAGAGTGATATTTTCTCCTGTGGATTCTGTACTGATTTTTTTTTCAACTTAACACAAGCTAGAATCATCTGGGAAGAGGCCATCACAACTGAAAAACTGCGTCGCTTAGATTGACCTATAGGAAAGTCTGTGGGGCGTTTTTCTGATTGATAACTTGTATGGGAGAGCCAAGATCTCTGAGTATACTGGATTGAATAAGAAAGCAACTGAGCATGCCACGGCGAGCAAACTGGTAAGCTCTGCTTCAGCTCCTGCCTCCAGACTTGTGTCTTGAGCTCCTGTCCTGACTTCCTTGATGATGGAGCTGTAAGACTGAATAAACCCTTTCCTCACAGGTGGCTTTTGGTTCTGGTGTTTAGCACAGCCATAGAAAAGCAACCTAAGGCGAGTTTCTTCAATCTGCACATATCCTTCCCCATAGTCCTAGAGCAACTCACCTGCTGTCCCATTGGTCAGGCCTGACTTCCAGTGCCCAGGCCATTGGTAAAAGGAAAGCTAGGGTGGAACTAATATTTTCAGTCTACAGAGTTGGAAATGCTTCTGTGAGTTTAAGAGGAGAGGATGTGCAGTTGGTGAGGTTGGGTGAGAACCAAGCAACACCAACATCCACAACAGGCTCCGGAAAGCATCCACTCACAGTTACTAACTGATGCTCAATGATGAGAAGGGCCACAGCGATAAAGGCACCATCCTTATCTTAGAGCACAGAACATGCGATTACATAGTTAAATGCAGATGTGCCAAATGCCATGCAGTCATCACTGCGCCAATCGACCATAAGTATAAATACTTATTGAAGAATATGGGAATGAAAGATGAAATTGTAGCTGTAAACACAAAGGCAGTTGTAAGGTTCTTACTAAGTCTAAAAATCATCTTTGAGAGTATGCGTTTTCCAACTGTGTGAGAGAGTGAAGCACCATACTGAGCACACAGCAGTATCCTGTCATTGGGGAGGCTTCTGCGTCACTGGGAGTTCAGACTTTATCTTTGGAACTCTAGTCTTAGGGCTCTCTGACTTTCTTCTAGCCGGTCGCATCTTCACCACAGATCTTTGGATGATTTGGATGATTTGCCCAGGTGCTCGGGAAATAAGAGCCATTTTCCAGTGTCCCGAAGGTTTTACCTGTCATCATATAGTGTGACTTTGGTGCACTTGATGTGAGCGAGCATCAATAGGCTAAGCCCGAATTCTCTGAGATGAGCTGAAATGTGAGGAAACATATCCTCAAAGCTCAAAGCAAAGAGTGGAAGCTCAAAGCGAGCTCCACTCCCTGCACATGCAGGAACCAAAGCTGGCCTTGTCCTTGGCAGCACTCACCACCCACCTTGTACATCCCTCTGATAACAGCAATGATATCACTTAACGGCTGCTGAAAGCTTTTTCTCATTGTGTCTTCAGCCTGCAAACCAAAGACAAATGTACTAAATACCACGACACCTCCTGTGGAAGAAGGCATAGCAACCATTCACCATCAGTTTCTTGAGAATTTCAATTTAGCGTCATTTCTTCTATACTGAAGCTATTGTAGCATATTTAATTTTCATTTGTGATTACCCAAGAGCAATACAAAGGGACTGTGGATAAAATACAGAACAACTTGACAATGTTTCACTGTACACATCAACTAAAATCTTTCTAGAACTGCTTAGAAAAAGAATAAGATCTATTTACATTCACATTGTCATGTAGTCTGTATACTTTTATTGTTAATTTTAACTTTGTGTGTGTGTGTATGTGTGTGTTTGTTTTCCTGCATGTATAGCTGTATACCCCTTGTGTGCCTGGTGCCCAGGGAAACTAGAAGAGGGAGTCAGAACCCATCAGACGGGAGTTGGAACACATCAGATGGGAGTTACAGATGGTTGTGAACTGTCATGTGGGTATCGGGACTCAAACCACAGTCCTCTAAAAGACGAACCAGCTCTCTCAATCACTGACTTATCTCTCTAGTGCCCAGTTCTACTTTTTGATGAAATAAGTTCATAAAAGATTAGCTTTGCTGATCTATAGACTATAATAATTTTATTCTCCTAATAAATTTGATTATATCTGCTTAGGTTAAAAATGAACATTTTTTTAAAAAAATACTCTGCTTCTCATATCCATTCTGAGTCTAGCATGATGTCTAAACAGCAAATAGGTATTAGAGTCGGAAAGGATGGAATTTAAATATTGTACCCCCCATGTTTTGAGCTAATATAAGGTATTAAACTTGGAAAACTTAGTTTTTGAAATTTGTATCTCAAGACTTTCCACTTGGGGATTTGGAGAGACTTGAAGATCATGTAAATGTATTCAAAATGCTTAGCAAAGCATTTACTATGATATGGTTACTAAAATATGAGTCTTCTTCTTTTATGGCACAGAAATAATACCAATCTTTAATATTTTATTTTACAGCGAGTCTCACTGTGTAAATCAGGCTAGTCTAAAAGGCCCAGAGGCCCTACAAAATGTCAGGAGATGGAAATAAACCATGAAGATTAAGGCAGACATTAATGACACAGTATCAAACAACAACAAAACCAATACAAAGAATCAATGAAACAGAGTTGGTTCTTTGAAAAGAAAACTGACTAAGGGTTGACAAACCCTTAGTCAAACTAAACAAAGAGGGTGGGCAAGATGACTCACTGGGTAAAGGGACTCTCTACCAAACCTGATGACATGAGCTTGATCCCCTGAACCCACACAGTGGAAGGAGAGGACCTCTGACCTTCACATGGGTATCATGGTGATTGCATGTCTATCCCACTAAATACACACAAACTAGCCAAAAGAAAGAGAGAAAGACCAAGTTTAATAAAATTGTAGGTTAAAATGGAACCTTTGCAACAGATAACAATGAGATTCAGAAAATCATTAGCTATTATTTTAGAAACTTATATTTCAATAAATTTGAAAGTCTACCAGCAATGTATGGATTTCTATGTGAAGATGACCAAAATTAAACCAAAATGAGACAAACAACTTAAACAGATCTATGTTGTGGGAACTCCTTCAGCCAATAGCCTTTATGATACTGGCCCACTTTGGGCATGGTCTCATGTATTATAAATGTAGACAAAAAGCACATGTGGCTCTCTTGGCTACTGAATAATAGGTAGATTAGTGCATCTACTTGTGAGCTATAGTTTACAATGGTATAGATTCGTACATATTGATATAATTTCAAATTATATTTGTTATATTGAATATGCTCCTATTTCTGTTTATAATATTTGTGTACCTATGCAAAGTGTCATATGTGCGCAAAATATGTCATATTGTATGCATGCATGCAATGTGTAATATACAAAATAGTACACATTTCTACCTCTGATCAAGATACTTATATATTGTTTACATTTTAAGGCCATTGTTCTCATTTGCTGCACATTTGTTTAAAGATTGTTCAGTTTTTTAATATGAAGCCTTAGTCTTTTAGCTATATAGGTATTTAGAATTACAGGTTAATAGTTATCCTTGATTGTTATATTTATAGTTAGACTAGTCAGGTTCTTTTGATGCACAGAGATTGTGTTCCTCATACATAGGTAATCTTCAAACACTTCAAAAAACTGTATAATATGGCATTTAAATAACTTAGGATTCTGTTTATGTGAGATACAGTTGCTCCTGGCAGTACCAATCTATTCCTGAGATAATGTTGGACACTGAAGACACTTCACTTGGAGCTCGTTTTCTTCTTGGCAAAACTGGCCTTTGGGCAAAGAACTGCTCCTGCCTTGACTACTGACAAAATGCATGGTGTCAAAAAGACTGCCAAATATTGCCAAGACAGGGTAAGACAGTTTTTCAAAATTTCCTGCCTCTGAAAATTTTCTGTCAGATACTCTAGGCCTTAGCCAAAGTTGATTACCACAACATTGCAAATGAGACTTTGGTGATTGCCCATGTAGCTAGTTGTCTCTGTCATTTCTTGTACTTTTTGGAAATTGCTTGATTGTACTTCTTATTTACTCAAGTAATATTGTTTCACTTCTCAGGTCTTTGATGGTGTTAAAGAAAAGAAAGTCTTAGTTACTTTTCTCTCATGACTTAGTCAAGGCATTTTTAATATAAGACTTAGACTTTTTAAGATAGGATAACTATTGAAACATTTAGCTTATGTTTCTTGTTTGTTGTTGTTCGTGCTGGTTGTAATTCTAATTTTTATGTATGTTTGATGTGGGATTCTCCTCTGTATTCTATGAATATCATTTGTTAATAAAGAAACTGCTTTGGGACTATAGCAAAGCTATAGGGGAACAGAGCTAGGTGGGGGGGACTAAATTGAATGCTGGGAGAAAGGAGGCAGAGTTAGTGAGAAGCCATGTAGCTCTGCTGGAGTCAGATGGAACTTTATCTGGTAAGCTACTGCCACATGGCAACACATAGATTAATGGAGATGGGTTAAATTAATATGTAAGAGTTAGCCAATAAGAAGCTAGAGGTAATGGGTCAAGCAGTGATTTAATTAATCTGTGTGGTTATTTCAGGGCTGAGCAGCCAGGAATAAATGGCCTCTTCCAATAAATTGGCACCAACATGGTTGACTAAAATTCACTTAAAACCTGAGAGGGCTTGAAGAGGAATTCTAGACACAAAAATACAGAGTTTAACACAGCTTCATACTGTTTGCTGGTGGTGTGTCAAAGCTCCTTTAAGAGAGGGTTTCCCGATTCATTGGTAGCAGGAAAAAAGCCACTCCATTTTGAAATGCAGGCTTTCTGGGCCATGTTGCCAGCATGACCTCTGGCTCTTTCAGGAGACTGAGCATTTGAATGGTGTTTGTGAGCAACATGCTATGGCTTTCTTGGTGATAACATGGACCAGCTGTGTGCCTAGAGATGGGGCATTGTGCATGGCTCTTGGAGGTGGTGAGCAGCTCTGCCATG
>LOJH01011813.1:13016-26129 GCA_001685095.1 Ellobius talpinus
ACGTGCACATGCATACATAAAATAATTTTTTTAAAGAACACAGTGGATAGGTAAATGCTTTACAGCACAAACACTGGTCAAATACTGCGACCTTCTTCTGATCTGAAAAAATGGCAAGGATGAAACTCCTGATTTAGTCAACCATCCTATTGCTGAACTTCTGCTGCTTTGGGTTTTTGGGTGCCCATGTTTGCTGGGTAAGGCACATAAAACTTGGTTGCAAAGCCTTGGACGATACGTTTGTAACACCTGTGTGCTAGGCTTGGTACTCCTTGTGGCCTGTGATCATTTTTTTTAAAATGTAAAGATTGAGAGAATCTACCAAATATTCCTATTTCTGAGCATCTCTGGGATGTGGGGATGCCACATCCACCCTCTTGCACACAGCATTCTACTGATAGCAAGCAGAAGCAACCAGTGTTATCATAGCTCATTATCTGGGTTCATCTTGGCCCTCCCCCATTCTGCTTGGCATCTCGGTCAGGTAAGTTCGTGATACCTGGAATTTTAGAGTAGGCCGTAGAAGGATAAAATAGCAGAATACTCAGAACATGTCCTCAGAGCATAGGCCTCTCTGCTATTCTCTTACATCTATATTCATGATGAAAGACAAGACTCTAGAAGCCAAAAGACAACATATCATAGTCACACAAAAGAAAGAGTAAAATGAAATGAACCCAGTCCCTAAAATACAGGTGAAGAGGCTGGGAGGGGGACACAGCTTGTTTAGAGAATATCTTAGCAATATAATCCTGTGAATGGCAAAGAAAATACATAAAAAAGGCCAAAAGTAAAAATGATCAATTTAAAAACTATACATGGTTATAATGGCAAAGGAAATATAATAAAATTTAATATGCAAAATAGTATAATATAAAAACTTATTAGTATGATAAGCAAAAAATTATGATAGATGCCAGCAAACTATCTCACCAGGGAAAGAAGATACTTGCCTCCAAGACCAGGGACTTGAGCTCAAACCCCAGAACCCACATGGTGGAAGGCAAGAACCCACTGCCATTACAAGTACCTGAGTATATGGATGGGGAAGCACACACACACACACACACACACACACACAGAGAGANAGAGAGACAGAGACAGAGACAGAGACAGAGACACAGAGAGACATGTTTAAAGATAGGCCTAGGAACCAAATCACAGAGTGATTGTGAAAACAGAAAAGTGAAAAGCAAAGTCACTGGCAGTCGCGAGCACAAAGCTAAGCACCCGTTGGCACAAACATGTTTGTTTACACCCCAGCCTAGGAGCTGTGGACAGCGGGTGGCTCCTGGGGAGGGAGGCTCAGCTCTACTTAATATTGTGGGTCCTGGTGAGCTGACCTCGCTCCAGTGGATGCCCCCCTCCCCTGAAGTGTGTGTATAGCACAAGCTTGGGTCATTGGGTTATGGGGAAAAAGACGACAGGAAGTAGGGAGAGGTAGGTAGGTGGGGTGGATCTGGGAAGGGCTACAAGGAGAATATGATGAGAAGACGCTGTGTAAGCTTCTCAACGACTTAATAAAAGTATTAAACAACAACAAAAATCCCTTTCAACCAAATTAGCAGTAAGCAAGCAGCCTCGCTCCCATACAGCCGTCCTTCTGAACCTCGGTGTTGTCGAAGGGAACACCTTCTTGGCAAAGGGTAGTCGCCCTCTGAATCTGGGGCACTGAAGACTTGGATGGCAGTGGAAGGCACTGCCAGCCTTGCTGTGTGCCGCCATGTGGTATGGCAGAGCGGGCACAGGGAGGGCCTGGAGGCAAACTTGGCATTCGATCACCAGACAGGGTTTTAAATAGATCCCTGGAAAGAGCAGAATGGAGGGTTCTTTTCCAACACCCTCGAGTAGAAACGGATCGAAGCTAGGCGCATACGTGAAGGCTGTATTCAGGAAGATGCTCCGAAGTAAAGGGAAGGAGCGCTGGATATCCCAGTTATCCAGGACAATCCTGGGCCTGGGAGATGCTCAGGGAGTCAAAGGGCTGCCTCATAAGGAGGAGGCCCTGAGTTGGGGTCCCCGGAACCCATGAAAAAGTCAGGCATGCCAGCTTTGGGGTGTTAAAGCCCTTGCATTCTCAGGCATCCTGGGAGGGCAGACACAGGTGATTGCTGGCAATTCAGTCTAGTCAAAACAGGAAGTTCCAGGTTCAGTAGGGGGTCCAATAATGCAGAAATTGCTATCCAACACTGGCTTCTACATATGTTATATAATTATACACTCCAAATTCCCCTCTCTCACAGAACTCTCTAAGGTGGTGGGGGAGTGTGTGCCTCGTGCTAGAGAGCTGCGTATTGTGTTGCGTGGTGCCTGCTAGAGTAGTTGGGAACAGCCATGGCTCAACAGTAAGTGTGAGGAAGTTGATCCCAGCCTGTGTGTTTAGAGCCAGACAGCGAAATAGGAAGAAGGGCTTGTGGAACAATGGCAGCCTCCCAGAGGAGTGTGTGTGTGTGTATGTGTGTGTGTGTGTGTGTGTGTAGGATGGGTGCACTTACCTTTGTATGAATATGTTCTCAACTACTCTGCCTTAATTTCTCTCAGGGAACTGACGACCACATCAGTTATCGATCTAAGGGACTGGACAGTGGACTCACCACACCAGAAGGGGGAGGTCAATAACAGGCACCATGCAACACAACAGGCAGCTCTCTAGCACGTGGCACACACTCCCCCACCACCTTAGAGAGTTTTGTGAGAGAGGCATCCTACATGATTTGGGAGTTTGAGAGGTTGCAGGGCAGTGTGGTTGGTATACACTAAGCAATGAGCTTTACCAGAGGTGGATAGGTCCCTGCTCCAGGGGACCTTGCACAAACGGTAAGGAATTATGTTGATCATACTGGCAGGTCAGGGAGTAGAGAGAGGACAGAATGGACAGAAACTAAGAGAAATCACTGTGGTGACATCGGCACATTCACTGGTGCGCTCTGAGGCGTGGGGTGCCCCACACCAAGGACTATTCGCCCTCTACATCGGTGGTGTAGAGCGTACCCAAGGCTGCCTTATACTCATTGGGACCACTAGCTGTAAATGGAGGCTGCTCTTCTGTTTCCCAGCCGCCCAGACCCGAATAACCGTACAGAATCTATATCACTTATACCGGGGCCTCGCCCACCTGCTTTTGTCCTTTTTTAATAATTTTCTTTGTCTAGCGCTGCTGTTTTCTCTCCCCCTCACACCGCCTCACTCCACCAGGATGTCAGGAAGGCTCCCTGTCTCTGACTGACTTCATTCTTATGCTCCAGGCTTGGAAAACGACTTTCTTTTTTCAAGTTGCATGCAACCCTAGAGTGCAGAAGAGATGATTTTAGAGCTATCTTACGAGTAAAGCTTGGCAACTCGGGAGCATAGATTAAATAATTTTATATTTTCTAAGTTTATTTTGGGTTCACATTTATTCCAATTACTTAAGGGCGCCAGACTTTAAATGTGTGTGCATGTAGGGGAGGGTTGGGGCTATGGAAAATCTCTGGTTTATTTAAAACTAAAGGAACAGAGAAAACAAGACAACAACAACATTTCCACATGAATCTGTCCCATACTCCTCCCAAACCATGGCCTCTTTTGTTTTCATAATTAATATTAGAGAAAGCCTGGCTTACATGTGTCAGTCCTAAAGGATGGGATTATTATAGTCAAACACATATACAAAGGAGCTACAAAAGAACCAAGAGCTGTGTATCTTCTTATAAGCATCTTTCAATTATGTGTGCTTTATTTTTTTACCTATGGCGTTGTAACTTGGGATGTAAGTTAGTATACATTAAAAACATGTAATCTGCATTTTAATCAAAGTTAGCCATTTTATGTATTGGGGATAATACACTTAAACGCTCTAAAAACAAGATTCTTATATACAAGCTTTTAGTTTACAGTACAATTGAAACCAGTAGCTGATTTTTGACAGCATCCTGAGAGTCAATGGTAACAATAGGCTGAGAGGTGGGGGACCCATGTGACTGGCTGCCTACTGTCACTGTCCATGGCTAACAGTAGTGGGACCTCAGCATGCTCTGACCGCTGACCAATCACAGGACCCTTCCACTTTCCTAAGTGCAGGGCAAACAAAGATAGTGGCTATAAACTTAAGAAGTCGGGGCAATGAAACTAGAGTCAAGTTGCATATTTTCAGACAGGAAGTACTGAACTCATTTAGACACCAATGGCACGGCGACCTGTTTCACATGTTAATATCTTCCCCACACAACTGGTAGACAAGAGCCATTTGGATGATGACTTTCTTTCAAAAGAGCGTTTGCTCATTTATTGGCCAAGGGGGGTGTAAATGTGGAGATCAGAGGACAGCATTCAGGAGCCAGCTCTTCTGCAATGTAGGTTTTGTGGGTTGTGGGGAACTCAAGTCATCAGACTTGGTGGCAAGTGTCTCTACCGTCACCCATCTTGCTGACCAGTCTGGGGATAACCTTCATACTATTTCCAGTAAGTTCCTCGGCACCTCCGGCACCACTGATGACCTTCCAGTCATTTGCACAAAATAATATAATTTAAGTAAAGCAATTTTAGAAACATCAATGATTTTTATTTGATTACAAAAGGGAAAATCACTTCAAACTATAATATCAGAATATATATAGAAAAGACCCTGCCTATCTTATTTCCCATCTATGATCATAAAGAAGATGCAGCTGTGCATTTTAGTGACTAACGTTTCACATGCAGGGATCACAACGGCCTCCTGCTCTCTCTTACCTGATATGTCCCCACTCACGCTGTTGGAAGGAGCTGCCACATATGTACCTGGGGACCTCTGAGGATGACATTTTCTGAAGCTACAAAGGAAAGTGACCAGGATTGGAAGAAACACTAAAAGGGCCAAAATCTCGAGACATCCTGAGTTCTGCTCACATCTTGGGAGAGCCATGGTGCCACATTAACCTCGAGGCAACGTCTAGGTCTCTGGACAGGGCCCTTAGCTGCAGGAGCTTGCTCCCCCTGTGAGTCAGGCTCCCCCATGTAAGCGCATGTAGAAACTCATTCTGCTTGCCTTCAGGCTCCCTGCAGTCTAAGAAAGAGAAAGAAGTACAATGCCTACGCATGATAGCAGCCACGCGGTCATCTCCTAGGATGAATGGCTGAGGAGAAGAGCAAGGAAGCCAAGGGGAGAGAAGGGCAGAAAGGGAAGAGCTTGCAGGGTTGGGGGGGAGGCTGGATCAGCTCTGTGCTAGGGCCATGCATGCAGACGGTCTCAATATCATCCCTCCACATGTTAAGATTCATGAATGCCTCTGTTCAGACTCTCCATGTCAAATGCTCCATCCTTCACAATCTACATTTTATATCCCTCAAAACATGAACCAACCCTTGACTGCCACAGAAACTTAACCCGTGTTGTACTTGGTATAGTGCCTTGTATAATGAATTTCTACTTGGCTCTCACACTCTGATCAAATAGATTCAATCAGAGAGATGATGGATGGATGGATAAATGGATGGATGGATAAATGGATGGATGGATGGATGGATGGATGGACGGATGGACGGACAGATGGACAGATGGGAGTAGTCAGAAGACAAATACATAGACTGTCTCTCTTCTATAGTTTAAGATCCCAGACACACACTCAGTAGTGCATAGATCACAAGTGGGGACTAAAATCTCTAACACGTGAGTAGACACACCACCTCATTTATGTAGCTGTTGATAAATTAGCTACAGTTGAAACACCAACTTTGAGTCAGATCAAGAAGCAAAGTTAGCGGCCATCAGAACTCCCGCCTGACCCCCATTCAATTGCATTTCAACTTCTATTCATTCCAAGTCTCCAAGGGACAAAGGGGAGGTGAGGCACTGCAGTGTCCTGGATTGGGGAAGCCTACCAAAACAGAACTGCAACCTTTGACAGAAGTGCTTGTCAAGGCTCAGAGCATCTGCACACTGAGCATCATTTAGGGAAACAAAAGAGAAGACACGGTCGTCATTGTGCTGACAATTCTGCTCAGAGATGATGAGGAACAAAGTAAATTTAATGCCATGAAATTATCAGATTTTATCATCAGTGAGGGACATAAGATTTCTGTTATTTACCCAAACTGCACTGTGATCTTTTTCTTTCTTCTGACTTCATCTCTGTCTCGTGTGTCTTATTTTTAAGGCTCCTGAAAGCAGAAGTCACCAGCATGGGACAAGAACATAAAAGGTAGAGGAGTCTCCTGGAAGTGCACCACATGATCAGGTGCTATGGCCTGGGTTAGCATTTACAGCCTTGCCAAGCCCCGGAGCTATGATTAGCTCCTTGCATTAAAGCAAAACCACCTGAAAAACTTCCCACTGAGGCAGCCCTGGGAAGTGTGGGATCTGCTGGGTGACTCTTAAGACAGAGTGGAACTTAGCAGTAAAAGACAAGAAAATAAAGTCCTCCCCCACGAACTCTCAGAAGCAGAATGTGGTTTGAAGATACGTGGGCAATTTCCTTTAATGAGATTTCTTCACATTTGTTTCAAAAGGAGATTTAACCTGCCCATTCCCTCCCAAGCCAATGTCCCAAATATATACATTTGATGACAGCAGAGGAGACATAGGAATAAAACCACAAGGCCACAGAGGGATACAAGGCTCCAAATAAGAGGCCTTATGCTAATTTTAGCGAAATATATGCAGCTTTTTTATATACAGGAAGTTATGGTGCTATATAAAGAGATCCTTAAATGTGACATGCCCCAAAGTCCTATTTACTGCCTGACTATTGCTTTCAAAACAAAAATTACATCTGCTGGGTGAATCCATTCGTAATCTGTCTTCAAGGTATATTCTAGTTTACATCCACATAGTCAAATCGTGTGCCAAAAATTAAAATTCTGATTTTTCTTCCATAGAATATATTTAATGTAAGACAAAAAGAAGGGGGAGGAAGAGGAGAACGAGGAGGAGGAAGAGAAGAAGGAAGAGCAGAAGAAAAAGGAAGAAGAAGAAAGAAGAGCCCAAACTGCACTAAGCCCCAAGTTGGAATTTCTGTGTTCTGTTGCATTCCACTTGGCACTGTCTTCTCTCTATTATCCATTCATACGGCTGGATGCTGACAGCTCATTGTATGAGGTGGCTGCTGATTCTGTAAAAACCACAGTTTCCAGAAGAACAGAAACGTAACGTATGGAGAGAGGGTTATACCACATCTCAAAGTTAAATGTCAAGAATTTCACATACCAACATTAAATCTTGAAATATGTGAGAGTATTCAAATTATTTATTCTGTACACAGCTTTCTTGGCCCAACTCCCTGCTTATGCAAGAAGATGGTTGCCTGTTTCCTCCTTCAATAAAATCAGTAGGGCTCAAACATCACTTTAAACATACAAAGTCACAGCTATCTATATACCACAGGACAGTCAGGGTCATAGAATTTCATCCCAGAACAGCTACCCTCGGTGGCACGAATAAGCTCGGTTTTAAATGATATGAAATGTCAAGTGCCCGTTTGTTACCCACATACCCACGCTGAACGCATTGCCCTTCCTACAGTTGCCCAATGGACACTTTCCCAGCAGAGGCTCGTAGTACCGACGTTTCCCAGTGACACGGTCCTCCTATGTGTAACTCTGGTCCTCACAGGTGCCTGGGTATTTTTTCAAGCGTGATGCTGTATGAGATACCTGGAAATGGCAGAATGATGGGTTAACTGGACCCGGAACTCCCTCCCTCGGTTGTTCCCCGTCTATAAATGTAGAGTAGCCTCAGCATGCTCAGGCAGCACTGAAAAGAATGGAACACTCACAGACAAGATTTCTGTTACAGCTATAATGGAGGCCTCTTCTTCAGCAGTTAAAAGAATTAAAGCAGAATTGTCCCTATATCATACTCTATCACACCTAAGAATAACATATGGTACCAGGATCCCTCAATACATCCAAATTCATAATGTGTTGTTCTACCATCCAAAATGAACCCAGATCTGAGCACAACTTAAAATAGTTTTGATGGAGACAGATTTTAGATTCACCAGTGGTACTGCCTAACTAATGTAAAAGCCTCTTTGTTTCTCTCTGATGACCTGAGAGGTCATCGTGTGAAAATTTAAAACAAAATATTTTCTTTAAAAAGAAGAAAAACAACAAGAACAACAAATTTAGGGACAATACGTAACCTCTCTCTCCTGGGCAGGGTTATAGCAACTGTGGCCTTAATTCAGACTGGGGGGGGCGGCAGTGACAACGAACCTCCCAGCCCCGCCACTGCTTTCCCTGCTTCCATACAAGGTGGGCTCAGCACGTGCGAGCTTCCTCACGACTTAGCAGCATTCATATGACCAGAGCATCTCTGGGGGATGATACAGAAAATATGTTTCTGTCTCTGACTCCATGGGATATTCACGCTCATTAGTGCTGTCGTTGAAACGCGGCACCATTACGATCCACGGCAAGGAAGCTCTGGCAAACACCAACGCTGCCATGTGTAGGCCGTCAATATTCCCCTCGATTTAGGTTTTGAGTACACAGCAAGTATTGGATGATTCATGAAAATTAATCAGCCTCTAAGATTTGTGACTATAATTAAAGGCATTGGGAATAAAATCGGGATTCTGACGATAAAAGTTCCACTTTTTAAAAGGGGTATCAGTATGTGGAAACATTAAAGATAAAATGAAGACCACCAAAAGATGTGTGCTTCTTGTTACCCCATAAAAGAACTATTTATCCCTGTCCTGCACTATGACCCCAAATCCTTATTGATAAACACAGCAACCTGCGCTGTGACAGTCAGTCTATGGTCACCAGTGGTGTGTGTTTTGTGAAGTTATACGAAGAGCCTCAGAGAACTGCACAGAAAAGTAGGTGTTGTAGAAATGGGTGGGATATTAATAAAATTTGAAAACCTTAAACTGAACTAATCGATTTGCAGCTAGCTGCTGGTTAGAAGCTATTTTCTGATCCAGGAATGGAGATGAAATGTTTAACCTGGTTATGGTTATAAACACTGCATCTCTTCTAAATTAAATCAATTTTCTTGATGAAACTAATTTCTTGCCTGAAAGGTATTAAAATAATTTCATTATAAAGAAGGCTTTGCCTCAGTTCTGCCGTTCTGCCCATTTCCAGTAAAGCAGAGCCACTCAGTGCGTGTGCCATAGCATGCAAGCCACTCAGTGCATGTGCCATAGCATTCAAGCCACTCAGTGCATGTGCCATAGCATGCAAGCCACTCAGTGCATGTGCCATAGCATGCCAGCCACTGTAGGGAGGAAAGGGGGTGGGGTGGCATCTGGGAGAGCTGGAAGACATAGAATCCGGGAGAACTCATCCTCAACTTCTGGTTCTTCCAAGGCTACCTTCATTTCCACTGAGTGTGCCCCACACTTGTGCACATGCTAACATCACAGGGTGCGGAGACACCACAGTGAGAGGCCTTTCGTCAGCATAAGCAACTTTAAAACAAGCCCATCCTGCTAACCACCAGGATAAGCCCATGCGCAGACAGTGAGGTGCACGCCCACAGCTTCTGAGGGTGGCAGGCCAATGCGCATGAAAACTACGCTTGGCCTCCCTATATACACATAGACCCATCTTCCTAGTTACTTATCCTGTTGGAATCACCCTGAGGTGCACAAACGCAAAACAGAACCAGCATTTGACCAGTCAAATGATGAGACGTCAACCTGATGCTTGTCCATGGGAAATTAGGGGAGAAAGTGGTGGCTTTGAGGGTGAGTGGCCTTACTGCATTGCAGCAGGATGAAAAAGAAACTATTAAATAGGATTTCTTGGGGACAAAAAAAGGATTATTGAGGCTTTTGTTTGCTATCATCATATAATTTTGAATGTTTTAAACATAACTTTATCTTTTTACAACAACAACAAAAAGCAACAAAAATTTAAAACTGTGGACTTTGAGGTATTTTTTAATGCATGCATTTCTCTCACCAGAAAACACATTATAAAGAAGTATAATTTGCCATAGATTATGAAGGTATATTTCTTCACTTTCAATTAAAAATATTTCTTTATATTATAGGATTTATTAGGTTATCTGAGTAAATTACATTTTTTTCTGAGAAAAGTATGGACACCTCCCAATTTAAGACCACAGCTGCGTTTTCTGTCTCATTCTTCCTGGAGCTGTAACCAAGTCCATTAACAAAGGTTCAGTAAGAGCCTCCATGACTGACAGACACACAGTGAAAATTGAAGTTCTTTCTCCACTTAGGAACTATATTTTCAACTTACCCTGGATTTGTTAAATTTAAATTGTTTTGACCCTCTTTTTCTCATCATCACTCAGTGAACAGAATCCATGTTTTACCAGCGTGGAGGTGTGGAAGAGGCATCAACAAGTATGTGCACTCCTGCGTGTACCACTTTTTATATACTAATTGTATATAATTTAAAAAGTCACAAATCAGTTCAAGAAATAGCAATATCAGACACACATACATGTATGCACTCACACATACACACATATGTATTCACATGCACGCATGCACACACATAGGCTATGCATATGCACACACATAGCTACATGCACATACACACTTATGCATACACACATGCACATACACATTCACTCACACACATGCACACATAAGCACACACAAAAGCCTCGGGGCTTTTTTAGAAGATGAGAGCATGGGAAGGCTGTAAGGACCAGGCTCATGAACATGGCAGAATGGCTACACTTAGGAACCCACAGAAACTGTGGTTGCCTGCATAAGACCTGCACAAAATCAAACCAACCACTCCCAGCAGGGAAGCCAGTAGCCCCAGAGCCTACTGCCCTAAAGGAGGAGACGGTTGCTGCTGATGGCTTCTGAGGAGTGCAGAGTCAGCTTTTTTAGGATGTGGCCCCGGTAGGTCAGCTATGGCCCAGTGTGCAGCCCCACACAGGAGCAGTATAAGATTTCAGAAGAGGGAGAGGACATGAAATTGGGAAGGCCTGTGTTGGTAGAGGGTGGATTTAGGGTAGGATGGGGTGAGTACGATCAGAATACGTTGTATAACATTCTCAAAGAATGAAATTATAATATTAAAAGTGAATATGATTTGTGTTACAGAAAACTTTCAAAAACTATTTCTTACTTTCTAAAAAACTACCACCTAGAATGGTATTTAGCAAGTAAGAGAAATTTCATAATGTGTATAAATTAGTTCTTGAATTAATTAGTGAATACAGAGCTAAACAATAGGGAAGTCTTTATAAATGAAGAAACAAACCAATGTAATGCATACAAGGAACTTCAAGCAAGGCAACCTGGTTCATCCGAGCTGTGCTGGAAGAAGGAATTGGCCCCGCCCAGCTGCTTCTCTGAAACTTGCTTTGCACCCTAGCTGCCTGATCACAATAGACACACAGGCCAATTAAGAACAGAATCTGTGTTTTACCAGCATAGAGGTGTCGAAGAGGCATAAATAAGCATGTGCACACATGTGTATATCACAGCCCAAATCTAGAATTCACTGATACGGAAATTAGCTCATTTTAAATAAGTTTTCAGACCTAACTAGACTGTAACAATGAGTTATTTTAATTAAGTAAAAATAAAAGTGGCAGGCGGCCCTGTAGCATGAGCGTGCAGAGCAAGAAAGGAAAAGGCGCCTGCGGACACAGAATTCATAGCACATGATACACACTGGCTCATACAGCGAGGGCAGGAAGGAGGAAATGCCTGGTTTAGACACTGGTGACCTGTACAATTCTGCTTATCACAAAGCTCCATGCAGACCTGCCTGCTCACAATCCCGGTGCTGCACACTAGCGCCACCGGGGAGCAGCAGCCGGCCTTTGTGGATCTGGATAAAATGCAGGCTTTTTAGCCTTAAGGCCCAAGGCCTTAACGCACTCATCACCGGTGCCCAAGCATCCATGTTTCCTCCCCTAGTTCTACTGGAGCTGGTATTTAACAACGTTTCCTTGTAAAATGTCTTCAGAGTTGTCACAGCACAGTGAATGTTTTTTTGAAAATTGGTTGCGCTTCTTTGCCCATCAATTTTTTTTCTGTTGGTCTCGGATTATTTATAGATAATTATTTTTTGAGAGTGTTTAGAGTACAATATTTTCCAGTGTCCATATCAGTCATTTTCAATCATACCCCAACTTAATGTTCCAAATGAAAGGTAAAATGTTCAAGAAAAACTAAAGTACTAATTCCCAATTACCCACCTAGCAGGATACCACCTGAAGTGACGCTGGAGCTGGAAGAGGCTAAGAGCCAGGAATACATTCTCATGTTATCAACATTTTTTTATATAATTCTGAAATTTTGGCTCTTTTTGCCTTAGCTCCTCCATTATAAAACACTGCCATGCTGGCAGCTAATCAAGGCATGATTGGAAAGTGCTTAGAGCTTAAATATTCTTGGAAGAGAAGTTAGTATACAGGTGCAAAGTGAAAGAAAAATTTTAAATGTTTCCCACAAATTGAAGGGAAAAAAATCACAAAATTCTTGCCGGGCCATGTGTACACAGAGATAAAGTACCTCCGCAAGGCTGTCATTGTACAGACATGGGCTTGCCCAGGGTGGACGCATCTCGCTGAGTTATGACAGTACAATCCAAATACTTCCAAAAGCTTTGAAACAGCTTGTGATACATACAAAAATAAAAATGCTAAATGATAAGGGGAGCAGAGATTTATGAAACAGTCAAACAAACAAACTAAATCTCAGAAAACAAAAATACGTGTTTCCCATCAATCACTTTCAAAAGAAAAATATCTTCAAAGATCAGAATTTTAAAAAATAAAAAGAAGTCTTTCTCAAAAGAGAAATGAGCAACAGAACAGACGACACCAACAACTACAAGTTCTGTCTAGGGAGGTGTCTTATAGAGGGAGCTTTCTGGTTAAGAAATCACTGGGTGGCTCTCCAGTGTCCTTCCCGGTGCTGAGGGCAGGGACACAAAATGGAGACACAGAGACCCTTACGGTTCATCAAGAAGATGGACATCGATCAGTCGTCATTCATGTGATGGCATCCAGAATGAGCAGTGCCAGTGAAAGGACATGGTGAGGGCTGTGTAATAACTAGTTTTTCCCCCTAGAAAACTTATGCGCACAGGGAGATCTGCCCAATGGCTGGGGAATCATTCATCCAATAGGTAAGAGATCTGTCTAAGGACTAAGGGTTACCCCATAGAAGAGAGGGAGAGGGAGGGAGGGAGGGAGGGAGG
>LOJH01011815.1:15760-35130 GCA_001685095.1 Ellobius talpinus
GTGATTTAATTAATACAGTTTCTGTGTGGTTATTTCGGGGCTAAGCTAGCAGGGAGGCCGGTTTGGGGCTAAGCTAGCCGGGAGGCAGGTTCTGGGCAGCCAGGACAAACAAGCTGGCCCTTCTCCCACAGTCCTTGAATCTTGGGGATAGGAGTTTGATATGGAAGCCCCAATGAGAACTGAGTACTCTACACTCTCTTACTCTATACACATTGACCAGTTGGGTGTCTGTGTTAATTGGCATCTACAGCAACAAGAAGCTTCTCTGAAAAGGGGTGAGAGATGTACTAATCTGTGGGTATAACAGCAAGTTATTAGAATTTAATAATTTTAATGTTCTGCCTATTGGTAGAGTACTACTGTGTTCTCTCCTAGGTCTCATGACCTGTCTAGTCACAACGTGGCTCAAATGGGTGTCAGCTGTGGGTTCTGTCTCATCAAGGTAGTAGGAAATCCTCTCATAGAGTAGTTAGTTACTTCGCATACATTTGTGCCACTATTGTGGCAGTGGTCATAGCTTGCCAGGACAGTCTTCGCTGTAGCTCACAGGGCTCACAGTTAGGTATGAATAATGATTAATTATTTTCCCTGAGGTAGCATATGTTCACATTCCATCTCTGTGAAAGCTAGCCAGAAGGGATGAAATTCCCAGTTTAGTACCAGTTTTATTTCTTGTGGTCTATGACTCAATTATAAGGTATCTTGAGCAATAGAGTCACATTGTCAAATTCTGGAGGGTAATCAAGAGCAAGGGCTTTGGTATCCTCCAGAGTATTTCCTTCTTATAAGAATACCTATAGGTGAAAAGTTAAACTCTTCCTGGAAGAGGAGATTATTTTTTATATCAGCTCAAGTGTCTAAAAATTTTAAGTTTTTAAATTTTTTAATT
This sequence comes from Ellobius talpinus, assembly GCA_001685095.1. Taxonomy (NCBI): domain Eukaryota; kingdom Metazoa; phylum Chordata; class Mammalia; order Rodentia; family Cricetidae; genus Ellobius; species Ellobius talpinus. The sequence continues at coordinate 16,650 of LOJH01011815.1, forward strand.
GATGGAACATGTAGACTGATGTTACAGATGATCAGAAATGTTATTGAGTCTTTCTTGGCATTTTGTTACTTTGTATTTTCTTCTCTGAAAAGAAAAAAAATAATTCTAGTAAGCTGTGGAAAAGCCCAGTTTTAGAACAGAACATAGTGACTTAACACGATTTTCTTTCCAAATTTTTCCATTACAGGACTACACTGAAATAATTCAAAAAAATGGGAAGCTCAATTTGTATCTTATATTCTACTTACCTTTAACTTTTACTGAGGCATACATGGGATGCAGTAAGATATACTGAGTACATATAATTTGATAAATATGACACAGGAAAACTCTATAATCAAGACTGTGGATCTGGAGATATGGCTAAGCAGTTGTTTTAGTGGACCCAGGATCAGTTCTCAGTACCCACATCACAACCACATGTACACATGTGGTTCGCATATATGCATATAGGCAAAAACTTACATAAAATAAAATGAGTAAATAAAAAATTTAAAGATAGTGATTACATATATGATCTATAAGATTTTGTTTATAATTTCTAATATTAATAATAGCCCAATTTTTGAAATGTATTTTTTTAATTTGCATGTGGTGGGTATGCTTGTGTTGAAGGGTGTAGAGTGTGTGTGTTGTATACTTGGGTGATCTTGGAGGCCAGAAAACGGACATGAACCCCTTGAGTTGGATCCCTGGACTTACAAGGGGTTGTGAGTCATTAAATATGGGTTCCAGACACTTGACTCTGGTCCTCTGCAAGAATATAAAGTGCTTTTTAACCATTTTGCTATCTCTTCATCCCCAACATAGCCTAACTTTAACTTGGTACACTGATATACTTTATTTTATTCATTTTTTCCTTTTTAATGAGTTTATTTTACACACTGAGATGTGCAAGTGCCTAGATTTTAATGGTAAGGTCATGTAATCAAGGAACACAGATCTAGCAGTAATTAGTATTTCACCAACATGATGGTAATTGATATTTTTAAAATTTCTTAATGTCTCTGTTTTTACAAATGATTGAACTCTTTATAAAAATCCTTTAAGAGACTGGCTTTATAAAAGTACGTTCTTTTGTAGATATAGTTATTCAGCAATATCTTCAGAAGCATTTTATACCTTTAATATTCTGACCACATGGAAACATTCTAAGATAATTCTTCTAATGATCGTGGGATGTGAGCTGTCTTTCATTCTGAGAGGTGTATTGTCTTTCTGGAAAGGTCATCTATTTCATTAATGGGATGAAGAGGTGTTGAGTTGCCAGATGCAAAGATCTCTTCACCACATCAGGAAAGTGGCTCTATATCTTTAGGAATGTCTCTGAAAATATAAATCATTTGCAGTGACACAAGAGCTACAGTGTCTGAATCCCGAAACATTAATTATGCTTCTTGTAAGGCTATTTTCAGAAGTGCTTGATAAACAGTAGTTTTTAAGAGAAAACAGTGTTTTATCCCATTGTTCATAAGGCATGAATACACCATGCTGTTTGTGGAGCTCATGAAGCTTTCCTCTTTCTTTTAAAGTTATTATTATTGTTACATGTTCCCACAATGCACACAGAAGTCAGAGGAACTTTTCAGGAGTTAGTTATTCTGTCTGTCTGGTGGTGAGGTTTACAAGGCAAACACTTCCTCACTGAGCCATTTTGCCCATTCAGATTTTTTTCATACTTCAAAAGCTGAAGAAGGCAAACTTCTTTAAATACTTCAGCATGCTAACTGCAGATAGAACATAGACATAACAGCACCTGAAAACGAATATGTAGATGTAATCATATTAGTCTAGGAATGCTTAAGGCTTTCAGTACATCTCACACATGCTAGATGGTAATGCTCCAAACAGAGAAATATTTTGATTAGGACCACCATCTAGTTGTATGATATTAAAGAAGAATTCATACCATCCCATTTACTCTAAATATTGGTCTAGGGATTTTCTGTAGGTTAAAAAATCACTATTAACATTTTATATAGTTTAAGTATAATAAATTAATGTTCAATGTCACAAAGAATAATTGTGTTTAATTTTTTAGTGATTATGTATTCCCCAGGCTTTTAATAAGAAGAGTTATTTTTATATGGATATAGAAGCAGTAAGAACATAGGCCTTGAAGCAGGAATGTGCTTAGAGAGGCAGAGGATTTCCAGGAAACCCTCAGTGTGGTATGAGAAGCAGAAGAATGGGAGATAAAGATAAAGTAGAAACACAGCAGAGACCAGGATCAAGATGGAGTTTATACGATGTTGAGAAGGGGAGAGTTCTAAACATTTCATAGACTGAGAGAAGATTTATAGAGGAAGGATGGTTAGAAACCAAACTTGTGCTTTGAACATGTTAAGGTGAAGTTGTTGATTGAAGATCTAAGCAGTGATGTCTGGAAGACGTTGACTATAAAGATCTGGACTTTAGCTAAAGAGCTGAGTGCTTGAGTTTACTGATATAGATTGCTATCTCATCTCTTAGATATGATGAAAAGTCTTGGTGTTGTCTGAGATTACTGGTCGGTCAAGTCAAAGAATCAGTATATCTAGGAGATAAGTATGAATTTGTCACAGGGATTTAACCTGAAAACTGGTTCATAAATCTTTGCTCTGTCGTTTTCTTCTTGCCTGGTGCTTGGATTTGAAGGACACAGGCCAGGCCAGAGAGAAGAGAAGAGAAAGTGTGGAGAGAGATAGCCTGGTCCACAAGCATGAACAAGAAGGCAAGGAAGATGGATGGAAACCAGCCTGGTTCTGTTGCCCCTGACCTCAGTAATGTCAGTGTTGTGCAGAGGCTTCAGTGGCTGTTCATCATGAAAGTAAAGACACATACCTGGCCCAAGAAATGGGAAAGTTGAGAGGGTGGGACAATCACAGAAACACCAGCTTCTTTGTAATTAACCCATCAGTTACTCACTTCCACTCAACATACCTCCTAGAAATAGAGAAGAAATAGGAATCTTGGAAATGTAAATCATTTTGGCAAAATGGTAGCTTGTAAGTCGTCTATCCAAAAGGGTTCGATACGGATGGAGAGCAGGCAAGGCTCTCAATCCTGAGTTCTAAAATCCTGAGTTTTCAACATTTAGATGTGAAGAACACAAAGCTTCAGGGAAAAAACCTCAACAAGTCAGAATGCATCCTTCTTTATTATCTCCTGACTGTTACTGCGTGAAGAGAAGCTGTGATGTGTGGAGTCTGGATTATGATAGATGGAGAGGAACCGAGGATTGTGGATGAACTTCCGGATAAAAAGCGCATGCGTCAGACGCCTGCACGTCCATGTCATTGCTGCACTGCTCACTATAACCAAGTTACAGAATCAGTCTAGGTGCCCATCAACGGATGAGCAGATAAGAAATATGTCATGATACCCAACAGAGCTTTATCTGAAGAAGATTTAAGTTGTTTGTAGCAAAATAGATGGTACTGTAGACCATCGCGTGAAGGAAGCAAGTCGATCTCACAAATTACAGCATATTTTCTCTCCTAGGTGGAAGTTAGGGAAAGGCAAACTGAAGGGTATGAAAGGAAAGGGGGCTTATGAAGAACGTGGAAGCGAAAAGGCACAGGGCAGGGGAGAAAGGTGGGCAGATCAGAAGGAATAAGGGCAGGAGGTGAATACGGCCAAAGTCCAGCATAAACACACATGGGCGTGCCCTCATGTAACTCCTTATTTTGTAGGATTCTTGTATGTTGGTAGAAAATATAAGATTCACATCAGCAGCAATCATTCTCTGCTACAGAGTTCCTGAACCTACCCAATGATGTCTTTATAAGAAGTCGCATTTGTCATAATCAAATCACCTTTTTCGTTCGTCTATGTATCTGGTGGCTTTGTTTTTAGTTGTGATTGCCTGCAATCAATCCAAAATTCTCACAGAATGTACTTTAGGCAGAGTGGGAGACAAGTAAATGAAGGCAGCATATACACAATATTTCTAATGTTTTTATTCATAAATTCAAAAGAAAAATTGGTTTTTAGTTGGAAAGTAAGCAAAGTAAGAAACATGTTTTTAAAGATTTATTTATTTAATTTATATGCATCGGTGTTCTGACTGCATGTATGTCTGTGTGAAGGTGTCAGATTCTGTCGAACTGGAGTTACAGACAGCTGTGAGTTGCCTTGTGGGTGCTAGGAATTGAACCTGAGTCCTCTGGAAGAGCAGCCAGTGCTCTTAATAACTGAGCCATCTCTCCGGTCCCAGGAGCAATTTATTTTTAAGAGAATAAAATGTAACATTTGTGAAGCTGAGGGTTTCCAGAAGAGGAATTATTTGATTCTATAAAGAGGATTAAATTAATGCAAGGAATTATGCAGTGGATTGTGGGGGAAATGAGAAATTCTAGGAGAAATATTTAAGTTGAAAATTTATGCAAAGCAGGGAAATTTATACTTGAATTATTTATATCTTAGGTCAATAGTAATATTGTTACACTTTAAAGAAAATTATACCACACAGACTTCTAAAAATTTTTGTTAGATTATGAAAAAAATAAATGGTATGCCACATTTTAATGTTATAAAGACGGCTTTGTTGAAAACAATTAGTAAAGTAGATACTTTGCTTTAAAAATTTAACACAAAGGAAATATTTAATTTGCCTTTTAACTTTATTTTTGAAACACATCATTTCTTGTATTTGAGAGCTTATCCAGCTTGTTTCGGGAATGTAATGCACTCATTGCTTTTTCCAATTTAAGTATTCATATTTCACATGACAGTTTTCATGAAATTCTAACTTTTCTTACCATGTTAAATGATCCACTTTCAGATGATAAAACAATATGTTAAAAATCTTTGTAATTGATTATCACCACAGCTCTATGAGTACACGAATCCCTGAAAACATTAATTTTTAGCCTCATGTAGCACAAAGTCAAACTATAAATTGAGGTAGTCTCTGTGTTAAGAACACTGGGGAAAGGTACTATTTGATTTTTATTTTTATTCTTGTTATTTGGCAGGTGAGCGGAATGACGTTGAGGCTTAGAGTACTTGATATTTTCTGGTTTTAGTTTTGCATTATTTATTTCTTGTTGTAAATCAGAGTCCATAAAAAACACACAGAAATTGCATAGTTGTTTCATGGTAAGAATATTAGAGATGACATAGATATTGGCATTGCATTTGTGAACCAGGTCTGCCTAAATATAGTTTTTCAAACTATCAACACTTCAACTGGGTTTGTTTGTGTTAAAGTGTTAATCCACATGTCTCCACAACGTATATTTTCATACATAACACTTTTGTTTATGACGTAAGTGATCATCTTTTCAAAATTCCAAGGTATTTAGTAAAATTTATTTCTTGAAAAGTTTTAGTGTTTTTAATCTTACATAGTTTATTGAAAATATTTAAATGCTTTTCTTAACTAGGATTACCCATTCCACCAACCATGAAACGTGGCTATATTCAAAACATTTAAATTTACATTCTCACTGGACAACGTTCTTTTTCTATTTTGGAACAAGAAAAACAACACAAAAACTGCGAGTCTTAATAAGTTTGCAATTACACATTTCCTTGATACCAACTACACGCAGTACCAGGCTCTGCCTCCACATGGTGCTAGCGCTATGCCCTCAGACTTAAAGAGTCAGAGCTGCCTGGCAGTACAGAATTACCACTCAGCACCCACCTAAAATTGCTTTAACAAGACAGCAGATCTGACCACATGGGCAGTACAGCAAAAATCTTGCCTTATGTGAAATCTGGCTTGTGGACAGGAACGACTTGTCTAAGCCATTGGTAATGAAGCCAAATAAAGGTGATTGGAAATAATTACTTGCGATTTCCTGTCCCGTCTATGGCTCTCACTAATGGGTTGACTGGCACTTGTTTCCTCTCTTCGCTGGAAGGTTACCTGCAATATTTTAAGAAAAGGCAGTCCTTGCAGGGAAAGAAGCCTCACAAATTTCCACATGTATATGCAAGTGTGTGCATGTATGCATATCCTTCTATTGGTTCTTATAATTGTTTTGAACTTTAAAATTTACGCTAAGCCAAAATAGGGCTTACTTAAAATATTTTGATGTTCTATCATAGACTTTGCAACATTAAGTTTAGTGTTTGTTTCCATTTATTTTAACATGAAACAGATACATTTATAGAGTTGGTGGCAGCTTTATGAGATTTCGTATTCATTTTGTATATATTTCTTGGTTATATGACAACTGAAGATACTATAACAATAGATTATCCTTGACAGTTTTTGGTAGTTTCTTGCCAACCCACTAAAGGGTAACTGCACTGTCTCAGTCCTTCTTGTACAAGGAGACAGATAGGTTTTTCTTCACTTAATACTTACATAATGACCAACATCTGTTAAGACAGGGTGGACAACTACAGGTGAGATCCAAATTATTTATAGGAAGAAAACAAAAACTTTCAAGGGTGGACAACTGCAGATAAGATACAAATATTTATAGGATGAAAACAAAAAAATCTAAGTATCTTAAAATATATGCATAGTATCTTGTAAAATAATGAACACAGCTGGGCTGTGGTGGCGCACGCCTTTAATCCCAGACAACAGTTAGGAGGCAGAGGCAGGAGGATCTCTGTGAGTTCGAGGCCAGCCTGGTCTACAGAGAGAGTTCCATCACAGCTAAGACTGTTACACAGAGAAACCCTGTCTCAAAAAACAAACAAAACAAAGCAAAAAAAATCACATAAAATGCTCAATAAATATGTGTTGAATAAGTAAATCATTCCGTGCCAAAGAGGTCGGGTGACTTTAACAGGTGTAGTTAAGTAACGATGGAAAAGTGAAAGACTTTGAGTCTGGAATAAAAAAATAGAAAATTTCAAAAGTAACCATGGAATTGTCATTTTTCTCTTTCCCCCTTTTACAAGTAAACAATATGGCAAGGTACCTGGCAATGGAACATTTTTGACCATTTGTTTCCATGATTAAAAAAATGAAGAGTGGTCTCAAAGACTTCTATGAGATTTCAGACACAAAGGGTTGGGCAAATCCTCTGCTACATTTATAGCATTTAATATTGTTTTCACACGGAATCTACTTTTACACAGGTAGAATATAAAATACTGTCTTTTGTTTAGCTATTTTAGCAACAACCTTTGTACGAAATTGCTGAAATCTTTTATATAAAATAACTATCATTAACTCTTGGTAAATGATTTATTATCTTTAAATCCTTTCTTGGAGACATCTTTATCTCCTTGAAATTCTAACAACACATATGTAGGTCTGTTGTGCCTATATAGCATATGGATATATGGATATGATTATAAATTTGCACAAATCTGTATCAAGAAACAAGAATCATTATTAGCTCATGAGTCCCCTCAAAATATTAATTTTCATAGTTACTTTAGGATGTATTCTTTAAAAGGTTTCACTTCCATATTTAGCTCCAGTGATTGCTCCAAGATGACTAGTCAAAACATGACATCTAAAATGGTCAATTTTCTGCCTTCTGACTCATCCTGGGATGAAGGAATGAATCCGATGATGTCAGTCCCAAGTGATGTCAATCCCAGGTGGTGATTGCTAACTGAGGTAGCAAGTACCTGAAGGACTTTTTATTTAAAACTTGATGCAATGTGTTACTAAGACTTCTTAATGATAAGTTACGTAGAGGGCACTTGGCAGAACCGTGATGTAATTTTGCCTCTGTAGTATTCTCTGAAAAGTGAGTGTCCTGGTTGGAGCTCTGACTCTGGAATCGCAGCTGTCCCTATTAATAGGGCTTCACCAGAGCCACATCATGGGCATCTGTCTCCTAGAGCTTGCTTGTTTGTAAGTGACAACGAGAAGGCAATGCCCTACAAAGGGATGCTCTCAGACTTTAATTGGTTTCCGCACAAACGTCCCTTGCTTGGTCTCCAGGTTATAGGAAAGAGCACACTAACAGTAATCACTGTTTTTACTCTGCAAAAGTGAAATAACTATGAAACACAAGTGTGTGTGTGTGTGTGTGTGTGTGTACGCGTGCATGTGCTCGCGCCTGCGCTGAGGATATTAGCAAAGCTTTGCGATCGACTCAGCAGGGAGAGCACCAGAGTCACAAGGTCCCAGACAGATGCCACGACATCCTTGGAAAACAGTGCGATAGCTATGGATGTTATTGTGTAGTTTTTAAATGCAGAGCTCTGTCATAGAAAAACAATTCTTGTAACCCACACAGAAAAGAAAATAGAACCTGTACCTAAAAATTAAAGGGTTTGCTGATTGACTACATCCATAGTAATTTCATCTTGCCAAGAAAATGCGGCATGTGTAAACATTGTTTTCTGATTAAAAACCATTAAAGACATTTTAAATTATGAAAAACCTCAAAAGAAGATGAGAATAAAGATTAAATCATAAACAAAGTATTTGAAATTTTTATGAAGGTATTTTTTTTATTCCTTTTCTCACTCCTTGTCTTCCTCCTCTTCTTCTACTCTTCCTTCTCCTCCCCCTGGAATGACTAGCCTAAATAAAGGCTGATTGATTGACTTTCTTCTAAATGCTGGCTTTAGAATGGTACCAGTTGCCGGTGGTGGCGCACACATTTAATCCCAGCACTCAGTAAGCAGAGGCAGGCAGATCTCCAGGAGTTCAAAGCCAGCCTGGTCTACAGAGCAAGTTCCAGAACAGTCAAGGTGACACAGAGAAACCCTGTCTCAAAAAACAAGAACAAACAAATAAGCAAACAAAAGGCATGGCACCACTTGATCTCTTTCATGTAGGTGAGTAGATTTTGCACTCTGAAGTTCTTGTCTTGTAAGTCTACTACCAAAGTGAGCATGAAAGGGAGACTAAGTCACATATCCATTTGTCCTCTACTTTTAAGTTACAGAATAGGGGAGGTAGGGAATGCAGCTGCTAATCGAGTGAGACAAGGCAGTGTAACTGAATGGTTGAGGAAAAATTCAGGTTCTGTCTATAATATTCAGCCTCGGCCGTAGAAAGCAGCAGCTGCAGCATTGACGGGACACTTGAGATGCTCTGGCCTGGAGATGCTGGGCATAGCAGGGCTCGCACAAGCTGAAGAGGGATTAGGGAAGCAAAAATTCCATGGCTACCATAAAGAAATTTTATCTTTAGTTCCAAAATGACTCAACACCACTGTTACTGTGATACTATGGCCTATTAATAGCTTTAATCATGATGTCCTTGAGGTGTGGTTCCAGGTTGTTCATGGGTAAATAGTGTTTATGACATCATTTCTGTGTGCAGGACTCAATTGGAAAAGCTGAAGACACTTCCCACCATTCCAGCTGTGACTCCAGCAATCAATTTGCCTCCTATTTAGCTTCCAAGTTTCCATATCACTCTGTGGTTTCCCAGTGACTTCCGCTGGTCCCAGTGACTTTACCAGTGACTTCTGCTGATCCCAGTGACTTCCGCTGGTCCCAGTGACTTTACCAGTGACTTCTGCTGGTCCCAATGGCTTTACCAGTGACTTCTGCTGATCCCAGTGACTTCTGCTGGTCCCAGTGACTTTACCAGTGACTTCTGCTGGTCCCAGTGACTTTCCCAGTGACTTTTGCTGATCCCAATGACTTTCCCAGTGACTTGTTCTGGTCCCAGTGACTTTCCCAGTGCCTTGTTCTGGTCCCAGTGACTCTGGTCCCAGTGCCTTTCCTGGCACACAGGAAGGAGGGATGATGGCTTTCCAGTGTGTTGTCTCAGAGCAAGATTCCCAAAGCAAAGTAGGTAAAGCATGCAAAATATATTGCCAAACGAGGTTGTGTTATATGGTACGGTACACACCCACCACACACACACACACACACACACACACACTCACACACCACCCAAATAGCACGTGTTTTTGATTCCTGATCATATACCATCTGTTGTGTCTCTGAGTAGCTTTCTCAGGCAACTGCCTCCACTATGATGATTCAATAACCCAAGATATTCAATTTCCTACCCCACATTCATTGTTTAGTTCTCTGCTCTTGCTACAGAAAAAAAAAGTAGAATTTCTTAGGAGTACCTATTCCACTGTCTTAGGCTAGATATGCTACCTATCACTTATACTGATATTTCTTTGGTCAGAATTAGGCAAATAGCTTCAGAAATTGCCAAAACACTAGGAAGATCGTGCCCAGAAAGAAAGATGGGATATTCCTGGTAGCACCAATGAAGCCTAGTCTCTCAAAGTATACAAGGACATTTTAAACTGTGCAGAGATACCTGTTCACAATTTGTATTTGGTCTAGAACATACTTGAAAGAATTTAGTATGAGGCAACTCTTATTTTATATTAATTTGTTGGCTTTTATTTACCTATGCTGTAATAATAAAAATGGCAAATAAAACATACTCATGTCTAATGTTTAGATAACACTGTGAAAGGAATTTCTATAAACCAAATTTAATTTGTAAAACTTCACCCCATTTGAAAGCCTTGTGTATAAATAGGAATTTGTTTTTATTTTTTTTAATATTCCCCATGATTCACAAGATGGGCAAGAGTACCTACTGGGAAGGATTTTGCTAGAGGCCAGTTTCTCTTCTGCTAATAAAATTGGGGATCCAGTGATTAATGTGTCTACACCAATTGGAAGGACCTGGGAGTTCTGGTCTTCTTCATTTCCCTCCCTCTACCCTTACTCCATATTTCTAGATTGAGATTGTTCATACAGTAAAATTAACATCAATGGGAGATTTAGAGTGAGACATTTGACTTGACAAGAATAACTTTATTACTGGCATTGGTTATCTGTTTTGTTCTATGGCATCTTTCTGTTGTTTAGATTGACGCCCTGCAGCGTCTCAAATCACACATGGAATCACCAGATCCTGATGTTTATCCACGAGATCAGAAGTCCACAGACACTTTGCTCAGTGCTGATTTTATTTTTTTCACCTCCCCTCCAATCCAATATTTTCCAAAGTAAATGTTAATCATTCAAAGTATTGCACCTTTAATGTCCTACTTTATCTATATTATTCTTGGCTCATATGTAATTACCTAAAAAAATCCACTGCCCGAAATGTCATACTGAAATGATAACTTGAACAGCAAACCCACTTCTGAGGTTTGTTCTTAGCTTCTTTTATAATGAGAATGGCCAGTTTTGTTTCAAAGACTATTCCACAGGAGTATCTGAAAACACTTGGAGGAATCCGAGAACTTCAAAAGTTCTGGATGCTGAGTTTAACAGTCATTATTTGTTTGTTTGTTTATTTTGCATCATTTATGTTTCCTCTTGTATACAGAGGAAGGTAAAGGCCATATAGAGGATTAGAAGGAAAACCCAATGGAAACTTGATGAACAAGAGCATGTGTCATGGTGACCAAGGAACTGGTTACTGTGCTAATTGCTTTGAAATTGCCCTGTAGTCACGTTCAGGATGCTACGTAAATCTGAAAAAAATTTAACATCATTAGTGTTTATTCTCCCATTGACTTTGTGTCTTAATGAAATGGCTGTGATGGCTAGCATTGCATTTGCTTCAACTCATGCGAACCCAGGACAACTGCAGTCTTAAGTAGATGTCAGTTGAATAAGTGTATTCATTTCAGTAAAGGGCAGAGTCTACAGGTACTGTCTTCCCCTAGAACCCTGCCTTTAGATAATGCTGATACAGTTGCTCTCTGTGCTCTGGGTACTTCAGTTCTGGAATAAAGGGAAAGAGGACAGTGACATTACAATATATCACAATTAGATCTGTAGCTCATCAGCCTGGCTTTTAAAGTACGCAAGGGCCTAAGGAGACCACCCGGTGTTAAAAGTCTCGACATACTTCATGCTGTTTTAGTGTTAAATACTGTTTAGAATTTGTTATCTTTTGTAAACCTTGGAGATATAATTATTTATAACCTCCAGTGACATTTACGTTTTACTAACTACACTCTGCTTGCATAAGAACATATCCTCTAAACATGGGTAAAGAACGCCTGGTTGTATTTTTTGATTATATGTGATGTAGGATATTGGAATGACCCAAGTTACCTTTTTGTTGTAATCACAGAGTTTTAAGCACATAATTCTAAAAACGTGCCCAAGCCATTGCTGTGCAGGATAAAGAATCGGAGAAAGTCCCCATAGCTGATATCATTTGTTTACCATTTAACTCTCAGCTGTCAGAGCAAACATCTATCGCAGCTTATTGCTCGCTTGAAATAATACAATTCAGCAGCTCTGGAATGTTTGGTTTAGTTTTTGAAACTGATTGAAAGTACGTTGAGAAGTTGCCCTACTGTGTTAAACTTATTTACACAAACAGGGTGCAGTGAAACTAAACTCCCGAGAGTACACAACACTGAGTTCTAAGGCGCTCACATCCTGCATTCTCCAATGCCTGTGTTACACAGACCCACCCGGAAGACACACTCAACTTTACCATGGACACCGCACAGAGGAGCAATAACTCAACGTTTAATTTTTCTTAAATTTGAAGTGAGGTTTATTTTTCGCTTTATAAAAATGAACCTAAGATAAACCCTTTCTTCCATACTAACCCATTTATGAAACGATGGCGCTGGGGGAGGGGTTGCATCTCCCCATCCCCCACCCAGGCTCTTAAAAAAAAGCATTTTCCTCAGAAGAATCAAACAGAGCATTTGTAAGGTGGAAGCAATACAGAAAGCTTGAATTGTGAGCAAGATTCTGTGGAAAGAGTGAACAAATTAATTTGGCTCGTGGATGGTGGCAGAGGATTTAAAAAGTGGATTTATTCAGGGATCGCCCTTGGTGAGGGAGCATTTAAAAGTCCTTCCCGAGGCCAAGTCCCAGGCTTTCACATTCTTAAATAATCGGGGTATTATGCGGGTTTTCCTGGCCACGCCCCGCCAGGGTGAGGACCTGTCTCCCGAGCCCGGCGGGCGCGTCACAGCCGCGGAGATGCAGCGGGGCACGTGGGCTGGAGACACTTCCTAGAAACGCGCGCGGGCTCAACCCTGCCTGAACTTTCCTGTAAACAGCGCGCTGACAGGCGGCATCCCCGCTGGGTGGATCCTGCGCTCCTGGCGCAAGTGGCACTTCTTGCTTTTAATTAGCGCGAGGAGAGGCGAAGAAGAGCTAGCTGCTCGGCAAGTCAGTGCAGGAGGCTGACTTCTGGGAGGCTTGGGGGAGGCTGGGGGAAGAGCTGGGGGAGGCTGCCGGTCGGCTCCGGCTGTTTTCTCAATGAATAGCTGGCGGGGAGATTGAAGCCAGTCCCAGCCTCTTCCTCACGCCCGCGGCTGGGTGACGGCGACAGCTCCAGCCGGGACCTGGCTCTTAAGACGCGCTCCTTGGAATGGAATGCCCTCTAGCTCTGCGCTTCTAAGCCACCGGTCCCGAGGAGAGGAAGGCTTTGCGGATCCAAATCTGCCCAGGGAATGGTACTTGGGAATGGTGTTTTTCTGATGACAACCCCCTCTGTTTGTGACAAAGCCTGTCGCCTGCAGTTGGCTCTGGAGGGAAGTCCTAAGACCTGAGTCGATCCTGCCTTAAAGTGAGGCTGCCGAGGCTACGAGAGAGCCACACCATGGCACCGGTCGGACGCATCCTCACCTTGCTGCTCTGGGGTCACCTGCTGGAGCTCTGGACCCCAGGTCACACCGCGGACCCCGCCTACCCCAGGCTACGCCTGTCACATAAAGGTAAGTTACCTTTCCGTATCCTTTTGTTAGGAAAATGCCCAAATGGAAAACTCCCTTAACACAGGTCCATCATCTTCCAAGACCTCAAAAGTGCACCTGAAACCTACTGCAAAACTCACCCAGGATCGGAAGCACCTCGAGTTAACATATCCTACCTCATCTGGAAAAAGTGTTAAATCACATGCCAACTCGGAGGTGTTATTTTTGCCCTAGAATTATCAGATATTATTCTTGAGAAGTTCACTCACCGCTGTGAAGAACTGAGAAGGTGGGGCACAGTTGCTAATAGCTGGAAAGGCTGAATCCACCAAGTGAGCAGTAGGCACTGAAATAACACCACTTGCATTATGGGAGCTATATGGGACATGCTTTAAAAATAGAGGTAGACTTTTTTCTTTTTTTTTTTTGGTTGGGTATTTTGTTTGTTTTCTTTATTATGAGGAGGAGAAAATTCCTGAGGGAAAAAATGATACCACCCCCATGTAATAACACGTAATGTTATTTCATGTAATGACTAACAACTAATACAAATTAGCCTTCACGCTGAGATGGTTATTTGAATAATGTGATATGTGGCAAAAATAAAGCAGCCTATTGGCAATCATGGTAAATTGCCTTACATTTTAGTATGCACTAGTCGTTTCTTTTAAATGTGCATTAATCTTATTTTTACTGACGGTCTACCAGAGTTTATTTTATTTATTTATTTATTTTATTCTGCACTTAGGTCTTACACAACTACATCATATTCATAAATAAATGATCACAAAGATGATAGGTTTTGCATCAGGACCAGTCAAAATCAACTACAAGTCCTCCTGTCACCAAAGCAAACAAGGGACAAAACCTGTTTTAAGAGGAAGTGATTTTGTTGACTTAAAAGGAATTGGGAATAAATTGTTGGGAATGAAGTATTCATTGCCACCACCAGTTAAGACAGAGAACAGATGCAATAATAAGGATTACATAAGAGCCATTTTTTTCAGCTGAGTAAGCTCTTAAATTGTCTTTTACTATGGAAAGACAGAACCTGTACTTTTGGGTACAAGGTAGAAGCTGGAAACAGCAGGTCTGAGTTTTGTATGACATACATGGTCTTTTTGTCTTCTTATTGGACAGCAGGAAATGTATTGGTGATTGTAGAAATTTCTCATCTTAATACTTAAAACTATGAATATTTTCTTGAATTAAATAATTCTCTTGTTATATTATGCAGTCAGTACCAAAATGTTTAAAAACAGATGAGCACTGCATCTGTAAAGTATATAAAATATAGTGTCCTGAAGGAGCAAATGACGTTTGATTTAGGACGTTATGTTATGATAATTAGGTATCAAAATCTCTACTAGAAGTTATAGCCAAATATATCATGGTGCCAAATGAATGGAAGGGAATAAGGAAAAATGAGGATGCCAGAAATAAAAAGTTGATTCTGTTTCTTATAAGTACTATTTATTTTAGAGCTATTATGAATGAGGTTTCTTTTTCTAATTTCTTTTTCTGAGCATAAATTGTTGGTATACATGAAGCTTACTTTTCATATTGATTTTATGAAAAAAATAAAATCATAAACTTGCAGGAAAATGAATGGCCTTGGAAAACATACCATTAAGGGAGGTGACCCAAACTCAGGCAGAAAAACACTCTATATCTCCCTGATATGTGGGATCCTAACCTATAATGTGTGCTGTGTTTCTGTAAACAGGGAGCAAGTGTAACTGACTTTAGGTGTAGTGTGGCATTTAGACAGCAGACCAAGGAAGGGTCATATTAGGTGATGAAGAAGGACGGAATGCAGGCAAAAGGACACATGAGTCATGGAAGAGGATTTAAAGCTAGTTTTTTCCTCCTAGTTTCAACTCTGCCATAATTTTTCTTTTTTCTGTTTTGTGGTGGAAAACTGAATAAAACTGTAGAGAAGAAAGAAAAGCAGGTGAGCTGTCAGTTTTGGCATGCTGCAATTCTGTTATGCCTTCTATTAAACTTTATGCCTCAGGAGTGCTTGGCTTTTGATAGCTCAGTCAGTATCAGTATGTTTTCCAAACTGTCTCATTTGATTTGGAGCTCACAATTTGGTCAGTGTACCAAAATTACGTGGGAGAGTCGATCTCATTTTTATACTTTTATCAAGCTCGTCTTCAAGATGTGTCTGTTAATCAGAGAGATGACTGTAACTGGTGTTATGAACTGTGTCATGTGTTGTCCAGAGGAGCTGCTAGTATCTGTGTGTACTAGACAGAAAATTCTCGCAAGATTTCTCCTTGGCATTTCTTCACCTTTTATTGGCACTAGCCAAACAGACACTTTTATGGTGATGATGATTTTATACAAATGCTTGCTGTACCACAGGTGCCTCAGTGACAGGGGAATCAAAGAATGTCAGAGCAAGAACACCCATTTTGGCCAGCATAAGATGAACCCCTTGCTCCTCCACACTCTGGAATTCAGGAGCTGTTCCAGGAGTCTTCAAATATTAGGAATAGTGCAGAGCAGTTTAATCATCTGAAGTATTGAATGGTGGCAGTAATGTTGGTTTTTCAGTAGGAAGAGGATTTAAGCCATTACTATTACCAACGGATGTTCGTTCTTTCAAATAAGATATATGGGTGTCTGTGAGACAGCACCTCTGTGTTGTTGCCTGACCCCACCAGGTAACACTGTCCGCTCCCTAGATGTGGCCTATGGTATTCGTCCATCATTCTTCTCCTGTCAGTGGTCTTTACTGTGTGCAAGAAGGGTGGGAGAAGGGCAGTCATTTTTCTTACACCCTCCACTTCCGAGATTAGAGAAGAGGGAAAGAAATCTTTCTGAGAAGGAGGGCATTTAACTGTCATGCACAAAGCCTGAGTTAATTTGTCTAAACGTGTGTTCAGAAAAATATCTGGAAACCCACAAATCCCTTCATTTTCCTTCTGCTCTTCTGCTTATTTGGCAATGGCTTGTTCTTCAATAGACTTTTCCAGAAGAAGGGTACTAAGCAGGAAGGGAGTATGGAATAGAGAGCACCTTCTAGTTTATTTCCAAGCATTTTTCACCTATGATGGGACATACTCATTCTTTTGTTCTTCTTACTACCTCAATATTTGGAAAATGTGTCAATTTGAGACACGTAGAGAACATGAAAAGACAAGGTAATTCCTATTCAGAACATACATGTCTTTCTTGTTGAAATTTATAAGAACAAATAAGCTTAGTTAACAAATGAAAACATAGTTGGGAGATGGTGGTGAATGTCTTTAATCCTAGCACTTGGGAAGCAGAAGCAGGCAGATCTCTCGGTCTGAGGCAGTCTGGTCTGCAGAGTGAGTTTCAGGGGGGAAAAATGGGTGGCAAGATGCTATCTCATTCTGAAAGAATTTTCAGTCAAGAAGTCAAGATTTGAGTAGTGTTGAGGTTGACTATATAAGGCAAAAATTTTCAAGTTGGAGAGTAGTCATGCTTCATGTGCACTTAGTTGTTCCCGTGAACGAAGATGGCATTGATAAGATTAATAAAGAACGCACTTTCTGTTCAAAGAGCTCTCCTTGTGATCCTCAAGAAAGAACAAATGGAAAGAATGAGGAGGAGTCCTGAAGATCTGAGTGGTTCCACGTCGGGTGTCTGCTCTTTCCTTATCTGTCACCATCCTGCATTAATGAGGTTACTGGGAAGACAAAAATAACCTTCTTGATAAAGGAGTTGAGAGAAGGAAAAAACAAAAAAACAAATTAGCAAAGAAGCAATCACAGTATCTGTAGAAAGATCTGATCAACCAAGAATTCAATCAGAAACAGTCCACCAGGGAGTCTGGAAGACAGGAGCTCAAAGTCCTCATGAGGAAGGACAGTCACAGAAGACACAGAGGGTGGTGTTTCAGCAAAAGAGTGTTCTCCTAGGATGTTTGGGGAGCAGACAGTTAAGTCAAGATGTGTTGACATTATAAATGGAGGCTTTGAAGAGACACCCATACACATAAACCCTGCCCTAGAAAGTGTTAAGCAGCGTGTCTGTATTTAGGCATTCTGACCGATCTGCCACAGTCACAAGAGCTCAGGATGTGATACCAGCAGCCTCCATCCAATGCCCTACTCTTGCTCATGATGGCAACTTGTGCATCATTGTGAAAAATACTGGTTGCTGTGGTGCCCTTCTTGCATATTTCACTGAGGATTGGAGAAGATCTACAATACTAGAGAATGTACTTTATAATCTAAAATTGAATACATTACTAATATTTCTTGCAAACTACTGTGTTGATTGTTGTGGAAGGCAGCAAATTCTAAGGGAAATGACGGTTGGCAATGGAGGGAACGTAGATATGAACAAGTGTTGAAACAGTGCTGCCGTACAGGGAGAAAATGTGATGGATGATCTTCATGAGCCATTCATTCCAAGTGCCATCTTCCATACCTTTGTGCCTTAGTTATGCCAACTTAGAAGATCATTACTCCATTTTCATTGCCAACTTTCCATGGCCAATATTTGCTCTGATTACCACAATGATTTACAACTCACATTTTAATATCTATCTATCTATCTATCTATCTATCTATCTATAACACTAAAATAAAATTTAAGGAAAGCTTTGCATGATTGTCATGGAGACTGATGTTTATTTTCTATCCCGAGTAACTAAAAATTAAAATAAAATCAGGCAGTAACTAAGGTATTATTTCCTGACCGAGCTCAAAGTTTGGTTTCAGTTAGTCACTATCAGCATTATCAGTAGTGATATTAGTAACACATCTCTGGGTGTTAATAAATAAAAACTGGTCATAAGGCATGATTCATAATCACAGTAGTCAAATAGGACTCAGGAGTAAACATTAACCTCCATGCCAGACTCTATCAGGGAGTGTTGCTGAGAATGACATGGTGGCTTTCTTTCTCTTTTTTTTTTTAAAAAAAGATTTATTTATTTATTTATTTATTTATTTATTTATTTATTTATTTAT